>JAUCBJ010008839.1:0-97048 GCA_032718475.1 Nemertoderma westbladi
AGGTATGTTCAGATGTTGAATGCTCTCATCCTCGTCCCAATCATAAAGGTCTGCTTGAGTAGTAGCGAAGTTCTTTATAGCCACCATTTTCACTAACCTTATGCTGTGTTCTCCTAGTTCGTCCTGGGGGGTGGACAACGCTCCGACATAATAATCAGCTGTTATTGTAGATTTCCAAACTTGCATAATGCCTGACATGTTGAGCTTAGTTTGGAACTTGGGTTGTCCAGCAAATATATCTTCGGCTAACTCTTTATCGATAAATGTTCCTGTGCTGCCGGAGTCCAGGAGGGCGTTCACTACATAACTCCTCTTAGGTCCGTGAACCCTTACCTGTACCACAGGAAACTCTCGGATCCCTACATTGGAGGATGTCTCTTTCCAAGGTGGTTGTCGTTCAGAAGTAGTTAGAGTAAAGTCGTTCTCTGTATCTTTCTCATATGTTAGTGCTCGATACACTGCGGTATTTATCATGTAACAGGATTCGTTTTCGTCAGAGAACTCGTCTGTATAGAATCCTTCCATCTCAGATTGATCAGTGTCGTTCACATCACTGAATTGGACATGTAGCTCGGAATCACTTACCTGATTCGGACCATTTCGATCGAATTCAGCGTGCAACAAGATATGATGTTTCGCACCACACTTTGCACACCTTATGTCAGAGAAACAGGTTCGCCGTTGGTGTCCTTGTCTGAGGCAATTATAACATAACCGCTTATCCCACATGACTTCGCGTCTCTCCGTTAATGATTTCTTTAGAAATTCATCACACCTATTCAAATAGTGGGTCCCGTCACACAGCGCACATTTTGGTTTGATGTTACTTACCTTATTCTGAGTCACATTGTGTACACTTGCCTTTTCTTCGGGTTTTCTCACCTGAATTCTCTTGGGAGACGTGGGAGGAGTTTTTCTTACCTGTTCCCTCCTGTCATTTGTTCGAGACTTAAATTTACTTACCTGATCTTTAGGCATTTTATTCACGTAATAAGATCTATCCGTGTCCTTCCCGCTATCTTCTCCTTGAGAAGTCTGGCTTTCGCCGTCATCGGTATAACATACTGGTGTTATTTTTCTCCTAGAGACGGGTTTTTCACTTACCTTGTTTTCCGGTGTCTTCTCTCGGGACTGCTTGAGGAGTTGCAATTTCACTTCTCCATCCAAGAATGACATGAGATCAGCCATGGTAGGGTCTCGTCGTTGTTGTTCCATCATATAAAGTACTTTCTTATCCCAGCGTGTGCCTACCCCACCTTTCGGTAAAGTAGAAGCCACAGCTCCAATGACCATAGAACTTTGGTATTCATGAGACTTACCTAACCAATCTAATTGTCTACAGATCTCTTGAATCTCATCGGAAAACTCTATTATCCCACTGCTGATGAACTTTCTGGGCGCTACTAATTTTGCATATAAATACTTAGCGATATTATTCCTATTACCATACCTGATGTTTAGTGTATCCCAAACTTGTCTTAATCCGTCTGGATGTCCAATAAACTTTAACGCCATTAACTTGGGAGATCCTTCCAAGCACTCGATGAGGTATCTCAGTTTTTCTCCATTAGATAGTACAGAGTTCTGTATGTTATCTTTGTAATATTCATTAAAAGGTAACCATTTCATCTCATCTCCATTGAACTTGACGATCTCTCCAACCTTTACCGCTTGCCGGGCTTCGGTTCTAGCCATTTGACGCGTAAAACTTTCTTGGGCCATCGTGCTATTTAATATCGAGTTATCGGTATATAAATTTCTCGGATTATGATCAGTTCTATAGGGAATATCATTATCAACAGGTCTATAATTACCCTTAATAGGGTTCACTATAGGAGTTTCTACTTCGCTAGCAGTATATATGCGTGTAGGCTCCACACCTTGCGCATGCAATACTTCAGACCTAACAGGTTGACACATTGTTACAGAGGGTGGTGGTATACCCTTTTGGGTATTTACTAATTTATCGCGTTCTAGCGCGATACTTTGCTGCACTTCTTGCAACTCTAGCCTACTTTCCCTTACTGTGCCCTTGAACTGCTGGACAGTCTCCTGCATCTGTCCGAGCAGGATATCCATCCCCCGCCGTCTCTCGTCCACCCATTCGACCGCCGAAGCGGGAGTCGCCAACGTTGTAGCGGGCGGACGAGGGACAACGGGCGACAAATTGTGAATATTTCGCTCGGGGTCCAGGACCTGAACTGTCTCTTGGGCAGTTCTGCGGGGCACAGGTAGCTTAGTGCTATGCAGAGGGAATTTAGAGGTAGTTTCAGGGAGCACATGTGCGTCTATCACCGAAGGGGTGATTTCAAGAACAGGCCTAATTATTTCAGGCTCATCTACTATAGTAGGGAGTCTTTCTATTTTAATTATTTGGTCTGTGGGCTCTGTACTACCTACTTTGGTGTTATTTAGTTGCCTTCTAACAGCTGGAGGCAAATCAGGCAATTTCTGCCGGTGGAATGTTCTTTTACGTCTGCTTAGGCGAGATCGATTTCCTCCGCCTTCGGTGTCGGTGGTATCGCCTTCCTCAGATGATGTATACCCCTGTCTCTTGGGAGTAGATCGACTCATCATCTGCATATTGCTCGCTGTTAACTGTTTATTGAAGTTGTCTTGCCTCTCTTGAAGATTTTCCAACTCTAGTTGGGTTGCCTCTTCAGATGCCCTCCGTTCTGCTTCTGCCACCTTTCTTTCCGCTTCGGCCTCTGCCATTGCCGCCTTTCTTTCTGCTTCTGCCGCTTTTGCCTCTGCCGCTGCCTCTGCCGCTGCCGCTTTTGCCTCTGCTGCTGCCTCTGCTGCTGCCAATTTTCTTTCTGCTTCTGCAGCTACCACTGCTGCTTTCTTTCTGTCTTCTATACGTTTTTTCTTTACTTGTTCTTCTCTTTCTCTAGCGATGCGGAGTTGTTCATCGAATTTAGCTTGGTTCGCCGCTAACCTATCCACATCAATCGCATCTAACACAAGTTTGGCTCCTTCGCTATTAGGGCTAAGTCCCTCTAGCCTTCTCCTCAACTCTTCATCTCCCACAAAACGCTGATAGTCTGACAGATAGATATCAATGGCATCCTTCTTATGCGGTTTCTCTGCCGTCGCTTCACTTTCCACTTGGGAAAAAGTAGCGTCTGTTGATTCTCCATGGGTTGAGCGCTCCTCCAACTGAGCCTTCCACTGAGCTGCTCCTTGAACCTGGCGACTCACCCGTTGAAACCAAGTCTTTACGGCAACTTGCAACGACGTGTCTTGTCTTCTTTTAGAAGCCTCCTCAAAGGCGGATAAGATTAGCCTAATCCGCAGAACTCTTTCTCTAACTTGATAAAGCAGCGATCCCTGCTCTTGAGGTCCTTGAGGTTGTTGAAAAAGTTGCTTTTCTATTCGCTCCATAGAGCTGAAGAATCCCTGTGCGTATCCGGCTGCGGACCTCTTCCACACAGCTGGATCGATGGTTTCCTTGGCTACTCCCATCCGGTGTATGTCATCCCAGGCAGCTTCTGATAAATCAAACGGGAGTCCGGGTCCGGGGAAGTTCCATTGCGACTCGACAATAGACTTCAGTTCTTCACTAGTGTAGCCCGCGTAGCTATCTCTAGTTGACCGTTGACTTCTCGCCCAATCGATCTGGTGTTCTTCCACCGCGATCAATAACCCAGCGAGCACGGCTGCAGGAAGGATGAGAAGGGGATCCGTATAAACCGCATCCGTCATCTCTGCTCCGCTCTCGGGTGTCAGCTCTACAGTATCCTCACTACTGGAGCTGCTGGGCCGCTGAGGAATAAGTTCTTGACTAGCGGGTTGTTGCTGTTCCGCTGCTTGTTGGTCCCGCTTGACCTGAGCTCGGGTGCCTATGATAGACCTACGATGTTGGACCAGCCTAGGTTCTGTTATTACTACTGGAGGGATGACCTTCCTCACAGTGGGAGGTGAACTGGATTTACGACCAGACGTTTGTACGTCTCTATCTGAGTCGCAGATAGTTACATCTAATAAACTGTCTGACAGGTTCTGCTTAGTATCAGACATGACTATGTATACCGTTGAATGTCTACTGCTGTATTACAGTCTGAGTAAGTCTAGTAACTCAGTATTACCTGCTAGTCTAGTAATTAATTACCGGTACTGCTACTCAGTATAGCGTGATATATATAATATATTAGAATACCGGTATACTTATAGTATATATAACTATATAAGTATTATTACAGACTAGGTTTATCACAGAATACCGGTATAATTTTAGCACAAATATATATAAATATATAATAGGCCTATCTGAATACCGGTATACAGCTTACAGTTTGTAGGATATATAATTCTGAAATAGAATTAATTACAAGTACCGGTATAATTTCAGCCTAGATTTATAGAAATAAAGATAATAGGCCTATCGTAAATACCGGTATGCAGTTTACACTTATAGTGTATATATATAAGTATAATTACAAACTAGAATTAATTACAAGTACCGGTATAATTTCAGCCGAAATTTATAGAAATAAAGATAATAGGCCTATCGTAAATACCGGTATATCAATTATTTCAAAATAATTGAATTTCTGATACTTTAGGGTTACTTGGTTACTTTACTTACTTTATTACCGTTATTTGAGCAGTAATCCAACTGATATTGAGGCCTAATGGTTGTATGGTAGGCCTACGATTTATAAATCGTTAGATTTGATTTATAATATATATATACCCGTTTTAATGGGTTTTGTCAATGTTTGAAATAAATGTTATTATTTCTGGGGAGTAATCACTACACAAAGCGGTACGCTTTCAGTGAAGTGTTACGTACAGGACACTAAAACAAATAATTCTAATTTACCTAAGTTACTTAATACTACAAATTACGTACAATTCGGGTGAGATTACAATCTCTAAATAAATGCAAAAATTTACAAAAACGCAAAATACGAATTTTTAGGGTAATTTTACAAGAAGTCTACAAACCAGCCTAACAAAGGGTTAGAAATCTGATTATTACAGCGGACAGGGTACTACGGTATTTGAAATAATAAGTAGTAGTAAATACACTGCGTTGTCTAGATAGGAAAATGCCACCGCCTGACGACCTATAGCCGTATCGCTATAGGTTCTACGTTATGTATCACGGAGTGTTCCTACCTAGAAGTTAATAGAGCTAATCGAATGTGCCTATCAACCACTTTACAACACAAATATAATGCCTACAATAATTACTTCGGAAAGTACCGTACACTAAACCCTAAATTAGGTACGAGTACTTGTATAACAAATAATCAGTAGTTAAATATACTTGAACAGCTAAAAGAACCACGGCATCTGCTGGAGTGACCGATGCACAAAATCACCAGTCTTTACCTACGCCGAGCAGCCCGTGTAGTACCGGGGTTAATTTAACTATAACGGTATGTATAACAAACACAATTACTGTAGGAACAAACTTAGGGACTTGAATGTTGCGAATAATCGCATAAACTCTGAATAATAAATATTACGCTACGCGTACAAACTACTCAAACAAAATACAGACCGAACACCGACAGACTACTATCAAGCCTAAACAAACTACGGTATATGCAGACTCCGAAATGATTAGGGAGTATGCGCTCTAACCCAGTAGTGCGACTTATTCTTTAGTTGGGGGTTTACCTTACAGCGTTGCTGCCCCTACTGCCTAATCGTACTTAATCGGACAGATGATCTACACACGCGGCAATCCGTTCAGACCTAATAACAGCCAGACAACTATCCAGCCTACAAATTATTTAAATAAAAGTATACGCTACCCGTACAGACTTACACAAACAAAGTACAGACTAAACGATGGCAGACTACTCTCAAGCCTAAATAAACTACAGGACATGCAGACTCCGAAATGATTAGGGAGTATGCGCTCTAACCCAGTAGTGCGACTTATTCTTTAGTTGGGGGGTTTACCTTACAGCGTTGCTGCCCCTACTTCCTAACCGTACTTAATCGGACAAGTGCTCTACACACACTGCAATTCGTTCGGACTTAACAGCAATCAGACAACAGCTCAGCCTACAAATTGTCTGTACAATCTGATCAGGTTTACACGCCTTCTGTTCAATACTGGCCTACAAACAAATAAAACTTGACAGAAATAAGTAAAAATCTCAATAAAAAACCAGGGCTGCAGTCCCTGATTAATTATTAAGGCCTACTGGTATATAACAATCAAAATCGAATAATACTGCTGTAGGTACCGGTCCGGATGATCAGGCAGTCAGGCCTACTGGTTACCGGTCGACCGGTACTTTCGACTTTATTGCTTACTGCAATAAAGAAGCTATATCCTTTAATGTTCGCGCTTTCAGACCTTTGGCAGTTTAACCCGCCAAATTAGAATGTCTTCTAGATAATAAATCTGCTTTTTAGTCTATGACAAGTATTTGATTCACTACACTAGTCGAAACCAATCCGTGCGCGACCATTCACCCGCTGGATATTCCCGGGAGATTGGGTTCGACGGTTTAATTTTTATTGCTATGTAAGCCTAATGTATTATTCGACTGACAGTACTATATAATCTCTGACAATATTATTCACCTTCGGTAATATTAACAGTTCCTTTAGGACGTGGCGCTTTATCTACATAAACAGAGTTATGACTTAAACTACTCACAACGATATGGCTTAATTATAATTCACATATATGGCGCATTCTTTAGGAATTGCTTCTTTAACAGACTCACTCATACACTATGCTGCACAATACTGCACACTAATCTGCCAATCTTCACTGATTTTAGTCACATATAAAAGGAACACAGGCTGACTCATGTAGGGTCTATCAAATAACATTAGATTCACTTCAAACCACTTTAACATAAGTCACAATCGTTTATCTGTAACCCTTCTCTCTTACCTTCGGTATATCAAGAACATTGGGTTTCGGGGTTGTTTATCGTTATTCCAAATATAATAATTCATCAACCGTATTATGAAGAACTGACGGTAAATAGCAGTATAAAACAACAATGAAAACACTGATTGTTATGAGTTTGCAATGTTTCAGCAGTCAGCATGTATGATCAGTCAGCAGTCATCAGGTATGTTAAATTGCAGTTAAAGGATATATGCCCTTTATAATTAAACCTACTAGTGTACGACTAAAAAGCAGTACAGCACAAAAATACTTCCAAGCCGTTCTTTCTTTGGCTCAAGACTGAATGTAAACACTGCACATAGGCATTGCGTCATTTCTCGGAAATTTTCTGTACAAGGAGCCACAAAAACGCTCTCATTGGCTGACTGAACTGAGAGACGCCGTAGAACAAAGGAAATCAACACGTATGAATGTCAGCTGTTAACCGTAGTCATAGTAACTACTGTTCAAGAGTAGCTATCACCCCTTTGCGTCACGAATTGCCATAGAATCATAAAATATGCCTTACACAGTACACATACGGAGGAAATAGGTCTTAGATCCTCTAAAAACACCGATACAGCAATAATACGGTCTCTTACACTTATTAAATCAACTACAGAGTATTTTAATGTAAAAGATAATAAAAATAACGGGGCAATTCAGCAAAGGCTTTTACATATCTGTTTGTTTTGACTGTGCCTCGTGCCCAGCAGTATGGCTAATTTCAATTCTTATACCATTATACAAGGGTAAAGGACCAAGATCATCCCCAGATTCGTATCGAGGAATAGCCCTGCTTTCATGCATTATGAAATGTTACACCTCTTTACTTTTCAAGCGGCTCTACCATTGGGCTGAATCTCACAATATTCTTCCCGATGAGCAATATGGATTTCGTCGCGGCCGATCAACCTTAATGGCTGTACAGAAACTGCGCTCTGCAATTGTCTCTACTTTTAGTCAAGGAGGACAACTCTATTGTGTATTCATTGATTTTTCTAAAGCTTTCGACTCTGTCGACCGTCCAAAGTTATGCTCTAAGCTGTGTACTCTTGGCGTAAGCTCAAAATTTATTGCTGTAATTTGGTCTCTCATAGCTTGTAATTTCATAAGAATTAGCATCGGTTGTTATTTGCTGCCCCCAATTATCCAATTAGTCGGTATGGTGCAGGGTGATAAACTATCTCCTCTTCTATTTTCATTATTTATTGCTGATCTACCCGCAGCTATTGCCGGTATCGGTTTATTTTGTTTATTGTATGCCGATGATTTAGCCATTTATAGTAGCTCGCTCGCTTCTTTACAACAGTCTCTAGATAATTTAAGTACCTACTGCGATGACAATCTATTAACCGTTAACTTGAGCAAAACTAAAGCCATCAAGTTCCGAAGAGGAGGTCGCATGGCTGCCACAGATATACTCAAATACAAAGGGAACGAAATCAAGTTTGTAAATTCTTTTAATTACCTGGGGTTCATTCTAACGTCCAAAAACACTTCGACGGGTCACTATGTCCACCTTCGGAAAAGAGGAGTAAGTGCGTCGGTGCGCATTGCATCTCTCGTAGTTCTCTCTTCGGTTTCGCTGGAAACAGCAAAGAAATTGTGGAATCTGGTAGTTTTACCTTCGTGCACTTATGGTTGCTCAACGTTTATACAAAGTGACGACGTTTCAGCGCTTGATCATGTCGTCAAATGCCGCGGGTTTTTCTTCAAACTCTGGTGTGGCCTGAGCAAATTTGCTTCAACGACGCGGTTACTAGATGCCATTGATAACAATTCAGTACACGATATCAATCTAGCTAATCTAACAGCTAAAAGAAGACGTATCGCGGCGCAATATATTAGTAACGGATACCATCACAAGCTATGCTCCAAAGCTAACTGCTGGCGTCCCCAAGATGATTGCCATTGTCGGCTCTGTAATTCTCCAGCAAGAATTGAACACGCTCAGGTCTGCTCTGCGCTTCCACAAAACATACCTGCTTTCAAACTCGCAGTCCATCTTAACAGCCTTATTTAATCTATCTTTTCTTTAAGTATGTTTTATTTATTTATTAATAATTTTACTGTGCTAATTTTAACAATCCGATGCGGATTAAATTACAGCTCATCATCATAAAGCAATACACTTAATTATAATAGTCCCATTGTTTCCAGGGCTTAATTAAAATAAAGAACGCGTGACTTAAAATTAACTTCGATTCCATCCCTTTTATCTATTCATTCTTTTCATTAACGTATTTCCTGTAAGTTTATTCAAAGAAAATCCCCAATGATCAATTATAAGTTAGTGGCTGGAGGTCTTCCATCCTGCCTATGAGATTTAATGAGCTCCTTTGGGTGAAAGAGAATTGATAGTTATAGAAGTGACTTCTCAGCTCCCCTGTAGGAGGTATCCTATCAAACTTTGTATAGCACAAATGTTACTGATACTTATACACATTTTACGGTTTTATACATTTACAACGTGCAATTGTGCAGAATTGTAAAAATATATAATTTTATGACATCTTTTTTTAGTCATTATCTCCTCTTTTTCATAATGTAGGTACCGGTACCTAATACTGTTATTATTCTTCTGTTTTCACTAGTACCGGTATTACAGTATAAAATAGTATAGGTAACGCGTCATTATACTGTAGTCCCTTTGGTGGTTAGGTCCAGAGGCTTTAGGTCCTGCGGTGGAGTCTTACTGTAGGTAATGACGCGGAACCATTGAGTATATCGCAGGTGACTACAAAACAAAGACCCAAATAATAAAGACCTGTGCAAAACAGATGTGTTAACTTTCGTTTATTGTTTTGGTTCCCCAAAACGCCTCTGTAACCTGCTCCTTTACTAAGTTGCTCCTTTAAATGGCAATGTGACCTAACGTCCTATGGCAATGGGACATAACGCTGTTTGGGACGTAACGCGACTTTACCTCTTTGTTTTGTACGGGCCCCAAAGAATAGGTGCCATTGCATTTAAAGGAGAAGGTCAGTAAAGGAACAGGTTACAGAAGCGTGTTGGGGAAACAAAAACAATAAACGAAAGTTAACACATGTTACAATATTATGCAGGTCTTTATTATTTGGGTCTTTGGTATCAAAACTATTGTGATATGTGTGTCACCATGCCTACTCTACCATATACTATCATTGTTAAAGTGACCGTTTATTGTTTTTCTTAGAAAAACCCGCCTCTGAAACCTGCTCATTTCCCTCAATTGGTGAAGTGATCGTTTATTGTTTTGGGTAAAAAAGCCCGACTCAGTAATCTGCTCCTTGAACTTTAAACAACTGACAGTAGTTTTCTGTATTAATTACAGTCTGGATGTGGAAAAAAAGGTGACCTAAAAGTAAATTGAAGAAAAAAAAGGGTAAAGAGAGTAAATAAAGGGACAAAATGAGCAAAAATTAGTAAATAAAAAATAACTGCCAATAATGTATATCAGGTACGGCGAGGTAATTACTTAGTAGTTACACAGAGTGGTGATACCAATAAAAATATATGACTGAAACTAAACGAGAAACTAAAATCGGAACTGAATAAGAGGCGGTGACATACTAAAACTTTAATACGTTGAATGTTGAATTTAATTTAATAAGTCATCACCGTTGTTACCGTGATACAAAACACGTACCGTAAAACAAGCGCGAAATCGCGCAAAGGTCCACGCTACGCGGACCTAAAAAAAACAATTACTAAATGTTAGTAAAAAGGAAGATGGAAATTAGGAGATTCTCTTAGTAAAACAGTATTAATCAAATTAAAAACTGCGAATTATTGGTAAACTTGATTTAAATAATAATATCAATTAAATAAATTCAATATAATTATACTGATGCCCTACAATAATTATAATTTATATACATTTTAATTCATCATTAAGTAATATTAATATAAGCCCGTATGCATAAAGCGAGTGGGGAGAAAACAAAATATTTCGTAGGGGACAAAATATATATTTTTTTCATTTATTATTGTTTATTTTTTAGTTATTATGGCCAATGTTTGCACACGCTCATGGTTTAACAATATCATTTGTTGGCATTACGATAGGTTCACAGAATGAACCTAAGTTCGCTTTTATTTTAATATCAAAAATATTTAAATTATGATATTAATCAACTATATTATTCATCAATATTTTAACATTCTACATTTTCGATCAATATATGATAGTTTCAATATTTTGGACTAATTCGCAGAAAAATGTAAAGAAATATCACATTCTATTCAATTGATAAATTGTGCAACTATGATAAATTAAACGAAGCCCGCCAGGTCCATTCTACTGACGAGTCACAAATCACTAACTATTTACGTGATGGCATAAATTCCAACTTTTAGCCACCACTTCTTTTGTTGACAAAAAAAATGTGACTTGCACCCAATAATATAAATTAAAGAACACCATGGTTGCTTGGTTTCAATGGGAGTGGTTCCACTGGTAAGTAATTCATATTAAAAATGTTTGGTATAAAAGGAAGTTCGGTATGATTGAAAAAAAAAATAAAGATTATACCAATAATTTTCTTTACTTAGAAGTTGAACTTTAGTATAAAATTATTTTCAAGACATTTAAAAGGCATTTAACATTTAACAATTCCTTATGTACGAAGTTTCGTACATAAGGAAGTTTGGTACATAAGGAAGTTTGGTACATAAGGAAGTTTGGTACATAACGAAGTTTCGTACATAAGGAAGTTTGGTACATAAGGAAGTTTGGTACATAAGGAAGTTTGGTACATAACGAAGTTTCGTACATAAGGAAGTTTGGTACATAAGGAAGTTTCGTAAATAAGAAAGTTTGGTACATAAGGAAGTTTGGTACATAGGGAAGTTTGGTACATAAGGAAGTTTCGTAAATAAGGGAGTTTGGTACATAAGGAAGTTTGGTACATAAGGAAGTTTGGTACATAAGGAAGTTTGGTACATAAGGAAGTTTCGTAAATAAGGAAGTTTGGTACATAAGGAAGTTTGGTACATAAGGAAGTTTGGTACATAAGGAAGTTTCGTAAATAAGGAAGTTTGGTACATAAGGAAGTTTGGTACATAAGGAAGTTTGGTACATAAGGAAGTTTAGTACATAAGGAAGTTTCGTAAATAAGGAAGTTTGGTACATAAGGAAGTTTGGTACATAAGGAAGTTTCGTAAATAAGGAAGTTTGATACATAAGGAAGTTTGGTACATAAGGAAGTTTGGTACATAAGGAAGTTTGGTACTAAAGGAAGTTTAGTACATATAAAAATAAAAGGAAATTTGGTACATAAGGGAGTTGGGTACATGAGGAAGTTTGGTACATAAGGGAGTTTGGTACAAAAGGAAGTTTGGTACATATAAAAATAAAAGGAAATTTGGTACATAAAGAAGTTTCGTACATAAGGAAGTTTGGTACAAAAATAAGTTTGGTTCATATAAAAATAAAAGTAAGTTTGAAACATAAGAAAGTTTGGTACATAGGAAGTTTGGTACATAGGAAGTTTGGTACATAAGGAATTTTGGTACATAAGGAACTTTCGAACATAAGGAAGTTTGGTACATAAGGAAGTTTCGAACATGAAGTTTGGTACATAAGGAAGTTTTGTATATAAGGAAGTTAGGTACATAAGGAAGTTTGGTACATAAGGAAATTTGGTACATAAGGAAGTTTGGTACATAAGGAAGTTTGGTATATAAGGAAGTTTCGTACATAAGGAAGTTTGGTACATAAGGAAGTTTGGTACATAAGGAAGTTTGGTACTAAAGGAAGTTTAGTACATATAAAAATAAAAGGAAATTTGGTACATAAGGAAGTTGGGTACATGAGGAAGTTTGGTACTTAAGGAAGTTTGGTACATAAGGGAGTTTGGTACAAAAGGAAGTTTGGTACATATAAAAATAAAAGGAAATTTGGTACAAAATGGAAGTTTAGTACATATAAAAATAAAAGGAAATTTGGTACATAAGGAAGTTTTGTATATAAGGAAGTTAGGTACATAAGGAAGTTTGGTACATAAGGAAGTTTGGTACATAAGGAAGTTTCGTACATAAGGAAGTTTGGTACATAAGGAAGTTTCGTACATAAGGAAGTTTGGTACATAAGGAAGTTTCGTAAATAAGGAAGTTTGGTACATAAGGAAGTTTGGTACATAAGGAAGTTTGGTACATAAGGAAGTTTAGTACATAAGGAAGTTTCGTAAATAAGGAAGTTTGGTACATAAGGAAGTTTGGTACATAAGGAAGTTTCGTAAATAAGGAAGTTTGATACATAAGGAAGTTTGGTACATAAGGAAGTTTGGTACATAAGGAAGTTTGGTACTAAAGGAAGTTTAGTACATATAAAAATAAAAGGAAATTTGGTACATAAGGGAGTTGGGTACATGAGGAAGTTTGGTACATAAGGGAGTTTGGTACAAAAGGAAGTTTGGTACATATAAAAATAAAAGGAAATTTGGTACATAAAGAAGTTTCGTACATAAGGAAGTTTGGTACAAAAATAAGTTTGGTTCATATAAAAATAAAAGTAAGTTTGAAACATAAGAAAGTTTGGTACATAGGAAGTTTGGTACATAGGAAGTTTGGTACATAGGAAGTTTGGTACATAAGGAATTTTGGTACATAAGGAACTTTCGAACATAAGGAAGTTTGGTACATAAGGAAGTTTCGAACATGAAGTTTGGTACATAAGGAAGTTTTGTATATAAGGAAGTTAGGTACATAAGGAAGTTTGGTACATAAGGAAATTTGGTACATAAGGAAGTTTGGTACATAAGGAAGTTTCGTACATAAGGAAGTTTCGTACATAAGGAAGTTTGGTACATAAGGAAGTTTGGTACATAAGGAAGTTTGGTACTAAAGGAAGTTTAGTACATATAAAAATAAAAGGAAATTTGGTACATAAGGAAGTTGGGTACATGAGGAAGTTTGGTACTTAAGGAAGTTTGGTACATAAGGGAGTTTGGTACAAAAGGAAGTTTGGTACATATAAAAATAAAAGGAAATTTGGTACAAAATGGAAGTTTAGTACATATAAAAATAAAAGGAAATTTGGTACATAAGGAAGTTTTGTATATAAGGAAGTTAGGTACATAAGGAAGTTTGGTACATAAGGAAGTTTGGTACATAAGGAAGTTTCGTACATAAGGAAGTTTGGTACATAAGGAAGTTTCGTACATAAGGAAGTTTGGTACATAAGGAAGTTTGGTACATAACGAAGTTTCGTACATAAGGAAGTTTGGTACATAAGGAAGTTTGGTACATAAGGAAGTTTGGTACATAAGGAAGTTTCGTACATAAGGAAGTTTGGTACATAAGGAAGTTTCGTAAATAAGGAAGTTTGGTACATAAGGAAGTTTGGTACATAACGAAGTTTCGTTCATAAGGAAGTTTGGTACATAAGGAAGTTTGGTACATAAGGAAGTTTGGTACATAAGGAAGTTTGGGACATAAGGAAGTTTCGTACATAAGGAAGTTTCGTACATAAGGAAGTTTGGTACATAAGGAAGTTTGGTACATAAGGAAGTTTGGTACATAAGGAAGTTTCGTAAATAAGGAAGTTTGGTACATAAGGAAGTTTGGTACATAACGAAGTTTCGTACATAAGGAAGTTTGGTACATAAGGAAGTTTGGTACATAAGGAAGTTTGGTACATAAGGAAGTTTGGTACATAACGAAGTTTCGTACATAAGGAAGTTTGGTACTAAAGGAAGTTTAGTACATAAAGAAGTTTGGTACAAATGGAAGTTTAGTACATATAAAAATAAAAGGAAATTTGGTACATAAGGAAGTTTTGTATATAAGGAAGTTTGGTACATAAGGAAATTTGGTACATAAGGAAGTTTGGTACATAAGGAAGTTTGGTACATAAGGAAGTTTCGCACATAAGGAAGTTTGGTACAAATGGAAGTTTAGTACATATAAAAATAAAAGGAAATTTGGTACAAATGGAAGTTTAGTACATATAAAAATAAAAGGAAATTTGGTACATAAGGAAGTTTTGTATATAAGGAAGTTAGGTACATAAGGAAGTTTGGTACATAAGGAAATTTGGTACATAAGGAAGTTTGGTACATAAGGAGGTTTGGTACATAAGGAAGTTTCGTACATAAGGAAGTTTGGTACATAAGGAAGTTTGGTACATAAGGAAGTTTGGTACTAAAGGAAGTTTAGTACATATAAAAATAAAAGGAAATTTGGTACATAAGGAAGTTGGGTACATGAGGAAGTTTGGTACTTAAGGAAGTTTGGTACATAAGGGAGTTTGGTACAAAAGGAAGTTTGGTACATATAAAAATAAAAGGAAATTTGGTACAAAATGGAAGTTTAGTACATATAAAAATAAAAGGAAATTTGGTACATAAGGAAGTTTTGTATATAAGGAAGTTAAGTACATAAGGAAGTTTGGTACATAAGGAAATTTGGTACATAAGGAAGTTTGGTACATAAGGAAGTTTGGTACATAAGGAAGTTTCGTACATAAGGAAGTTTGGTACATAATGAAGTTTGGTACATAAGGAAGTTTGGTACTAAAGGAAGTTTAGTACATATAAAAATAAAAGGAAATTTGGTACATAAGGGAGTTGGGTACATGAGGAAGTTTGGTACATAAGGGAGTTTGGTACAAAAGGAAGTTTGGTACATATAAAAATAAAAGGAAATTTGGTACATAAAGAAGTTTCGTACATAAGGAAGTTTGGTACAAAAATAAGTTTGGTTCATATAAAAATAAAAGTAAGTTTGAAACATAAGAAAGTTTGGTACATAGGAAGTTTGGTACATAGGAAGTTTGGTACATAGGAAGTTTGGTACATAAGGAATTTTGGTACATAAGGAACTTTCGAACATAAGGAAGTTTGGTACATAAGGAAGTTTCGAACATGAAGTTTGGTACATAAGGAAGTTTTGTATATAAGGAAGTTAGGTACATAAGGAAGTTTGGTACATAAGGAAATTTGGTACATAAGGAAGTTTGGTACATAAGGAAGTTTGGTATATAAGGAAGTTTCGTACATAAGGAAGTTTGGTACATAAGGAAGTTTGGTACATAAGGAAGTTTGGTACTAAAGGAAGTTTAGTACATATAAAAATAAAAGGAAATTTGGTACATAAGGAAGTTGGGTACATGAGGAAGTTTGGTACTTAAGGAAGTTTGGTACATAAGGGAGTTTGGTACAAAAGGAAGTTTGGTACATATAAAAATAAAAGGAAATTTGGTACAAAATGGAAGTTTAGTACATATAAAAATAAAAGGAAATTTGTTACATAAGGAAGTTTTGTATATAAGGAAGTTAGGTACATAAGGAAGTTTGGTACATAAGGAAGTTTGGTACATAAGGAAGTTTGGTACATAAGGAAGTTTCGTACATAAGGAAGTTTGGTACATAAGGAAGTTTGGTACATAAGGAAGTTTGGTACTAAAGGAAGTTTAGCACATATAAAAATAAAAGGAAATTTGGTACATAAGGAAGTTTGGTACATAAGGAAATTTGGTACATAAGGAAGTTTGGTACATAAGGAAATTTGGTACATAAGGAAGTTTGGTACATAAGGAAGTTTGGTACATAAGGAAGTTTCGTACATAAGGAAGTTTGGTACATAAGGAAGTTTGGTACATAAGGAAGTTTGGTACATAAGGAAGTTTCGCACATAAGGAAGTTTGGTACAAATGGAAGTTTAGTACATATAAAAATAAAAGGAAATTTGGTACAAATGGAAGTTTAGTACATATAAAAATAAAAGGAAATTTGGTACATGAGGAAGTTTGGTACATAAGGGAGTTTGGTACAAAAGGAAGTTTGGTACATAAGGAAGTTTGGTACATAAGGAAATTTGGTACATAAGGAAGTTTGGTACATAAGGAAGTTTGGTACATAAGGAAGTTTGGTACATAAGGAAGTTTGGTACATAAGGAAGTTTGGTACTGAAGGAAGTTTAGTACATATAAAAATAAAAGGAAATTTGGTACATAAGGAAGTTGGGTACATGAGGAAGTTTGGTACATAAGGGAGTTTGGTACAAAAGGAAGTTTGGTACATATAAAAATAAAAGGAAATTTGGTACATAAAGAAGTTTCGTACATAAGGAAGTTTGGTACAAAAATAAGTTTGGTACATATAAAAATAAAAGTAAGTTTGAAACATAAGAAAGTTTGGTACATAGGAAGTTTGGTACATAGGAAGTTTGGTACATAGGAAGTTTGGTACATAAGGAATTTTGGTACATAAGGAACTTTCGAACATAAGGAAGTTTGGTACATAAGGAAGTTTCGAACATGAAGTTTGGTACATAAGGAAGTTTTGTATATAAGGAAGTTAGGTACATAAGGAAGTTTGGTACATAAGGAAATTTGGTACATAAGGAAGTTTGGTACATAAGGAAGTTTGGTATATAAGGAAGTTTCGTACATAAGGAAGTTTGGTACATAAGGAAGTTTGGTACATAAGGAAGTTTGGTACTAAAGGAAGTTTAGTACATATAAAAATAAAAGGAAATTTGGTACATAAGGAAGTTGGGTACATGAGGAAGTTTGGTACTTAAGGAAGTTTGGTACATAAGGGAGTTTGGTACAAAAGGAAGTTTGGTACATATAAAAATAAAAGGAAATTTGGTACAAAATGGAAGTTTAGTACATATAAAAATAAAAGGAAATTTGGTACATAAGGAAGTTTTGTATATAAGGAAGTTAGGTACATAAGGAAGTTTGGTACATAAGGAAGTTTGGTACATAAGGAAGTTTCGTACATAAGGAAGTTTGGTACATAAGGAAGTTTCGTACATAAGGAAGTTTGGTACATAAGGAAGTTTCGTAAATAAGGAAGTTTGGTACATAAGGAAGTTTGGTACATAAGGAAGTTTGGTACATAAGGAAGTTTAGTACATAAGGAAGTTTCGTAAATAAGGAAGTTTGGTACATAAGGAAGTTTGGTACATAAGGAAGTTTCGTAAATAAGGAAGTTTGATACATAAGGAAGTTTGATACATAAGGAAGTTTGGTACATAAGGAAGTTTGGTACTAAAGGAAGTTTAGTACATATAAAAATAAAAGGAAATTTGGTACATAAGGGAGTTGGGTACATGAGGAAGTTTGGTACATAAGGGAGTTTGGTACAAAAGGAAGTTTGGTACATATAAAAATAAAAGGAAATTTGGTACATAAAGAAGTTTCGTACATAAGGAAGTTTGGTACAAAAATAAGTTTGGTTCATATAAAAATAAAAGTAAGTTTGAAACATAAGAAAGTTTGGTACATAGGAAGTTTGGTACATAGGAAGTTTGGTACATAGGAAGTTTGGTACATAAGGAATTTTGGTACATAAGGAACTTTCGAACATAAGGAAGTTTGGTACATAAGGAAGTTTCGAACATGAAGTTTGGTACATAAGGAAGTTTTGTATATAAGGAAGTTAGGTACATAAGGAAGTTTGGTACATAAGGAAATTTGGTACATAAGGAAGTTTGGTACATAAGGAAGTTTGGTATATAAGGAAGTTTCGTACATAAGGAAGTTTGGTACATAAGGAAGTTTGGTACATAAGGAAGTTTGGTACTAAAGGAAGTTTAGTACATATAAAAATAAAAGGAAATTTGGTACATAAGGAAGTTGGGTACATGAGGAAGTTTGGTACTTAAGGAAGTTTGGTACATAAGGGAGTTTGGTACAAAAGGAAGTTTGGTACATATAAAAATAAAAGGAAATTTGGTACAAAATGGAAGTTTAGTACATATAAAAATAAAAGGAAATTTGGTACATAAGGAAGTTTTGTATATAAGGAAGTTAGGTACATAAGGAAGTTTGGTACATAAGGAAGTTTGGTACATAAGGAAGTTTCGTACATAAGGAAGTTTGGTACATAAGGAAGTTTCGTACATAAGGAAGTTTGGTACATAAGGAAGTTTGGTACATAACGAAGTTTCGTACATAAGGAAGTTTGGTACATAAGGAAGTTTGGTACATAAGGAAGTTTGGTACATAAGGAAGTTTCGTACATAAGGAAGTTTGGTACATAAGGAAGTTTCGTAAATAAGGAAGTTTGGTACATAAGGAAGTTTGGTACATAACGAAGTTTCGTTCATAAGGAAGTTTGGTACATAAGGAAGTTTGGTACATAAGGAAGTTTGGTACATAAGGAAGTTTGGGACATAAGGAAGTTTCGTACATAAGGAAGTTTCGTACATAAGGAAGTTTGGTACATAAGGAAGTTTGGTACATAAGGAAGTTTGGTACATAAGGAAGTTTCGTAAATAAGGAAGTTTGGTACATAAGGAAGTTTGGTACATAACGAAGTTTCGTACATAAGGAAGTTTGGTACATAAGGAAGTTTGGTACATAAGGAAGTTTGGTACATAAGGAAGTTTGGTACATAACGAAGTTTCGTACATAAGGAAGTTTGGTACTAAAGGAAGTTTAGTACATAAAGAAGTTTGGTACAAATGGAAGTTTAGTACATATAAAAATAAAAGGAAATTTGGTACATAAGGAAGTTTTGTATATAAGGAAGTTTGGTACATAAGGAAATTTGGTACATAAGGAAGTTTGGTACATAAGGAAGTTTGGTACATAAGGAAGTTTCGCACATAAGGAAGTTTGGTACAAATGGAAGTTTAGTACATATAAAAATAAAAGGAAATTTGGTACAAATGGAAGTTTAGTACATATAAAAATAAAAGGAAATTTGGTACATAAGGAAGTTTTGTATATAAGGAAGTTAGGTACATAAGGAAGTTTGGTACATAAGGAAATTTGGTACATAAGGAAGTTTGGTACATAAGGAGGTTTGGTACATAAGGACTTTTCGTACATAAGGAAGTTTGGTACATAAGGAAGTTTGGTACATAAGGAAGTTTGGTACTAAAGGAAGTTTAGTACATATAAAAATAAAAGGAAATTTGGTACATAAGGAAGTTGGGTACATGAGGAAGTTTGGTACTTAAGGAAGTTTGGTACATAAGGGAGTTTGGTACAAAAGGAAGTTTGGTACATATAAAAATAAAAGGAAATTTGGTACAAAATGGAAGTTTAGTACATATAAAAATAAAAGGAAATTTGGTACATAAGGAAGTTTTGTATATAAGTAAGTTAAGTACATAAGGAAGTTTGGTACATAAGGAAATTTGGTACTTAAGGAAGTTTGGTACATAAGGAAGTTTGGTACATAAGGAAGTTTCGCACATAAGGAAGTTTGGTACAAATGGAAGTTTAGTACATATAAAAATAAAAGGAAATTTGGTACAAATGGAAGTTTAGTACATATAAAAATAAAAGGAAATTTGGTACATAAGGGAGTTGGGTACATGAGGAAGTTTGGTACATAAGGGAGTTTGGTACAAAAGGAAGTTTGGTACATATAAAAATAAAAGGAAATTTGGTACATAAAGAAGTTTCGTACATAAGGAAGTTTGGTACAAAAATAAGTTTGGTTCATATAAAAATAAAAGTAAGTTTGAAACATAAGAAAGTTTGGTACATAGGAAGTTTGGTACATAGGAAGTTTGGTACATAGGAAGTTTGGTACATAAGGAATTTTGGTACATAAGGAACTTTCGAACATAAGGAAGTTTGGTACATAAGGAAGTTTCGAACATGAAGTTTGGTACATAAGGAAGTTTTGTATATAAGGAAGTTAGGTACATAAGGAAGTTTGGTACATAAGGAAATTTGGTACATAAGGAAGTTTGGTACATAAGGAAGTTTGGTATATAAGGAAGTTTCGTACATAAGGAAGTTTGGTACATAAGGAAGTTTGGTACATAAGGAAGTTTGGTACTAAAGGAAGTTTAGTACATATAAAAATAAAAGGAAATTTGGTACATAAGGAAGTTGGGTACATGAGGAAGTTTGGTACTTAAGGAAGTTTGGTACATAAGGGAGTTTGGTACAAAAGGAAGTTTGGTACATATAAAAATAAAAGGAAATTTGGTACAAAATGGAAGTTTAGTACATATAAAAATAAAAGGAAATTTGGTACATAAGGAAGTTTTGTATATAAGGAAGTTAGGTACATAAGGAAGTTTGGTACATAAGGAAGTTTGGTACATAAGGAAGTTTGGTACATAAGGAAGTTTCGTACATAAGGAAGTTTGGTACATAAGGAAGTTTGGTACATAAGGAAGTTTGGTACTAAAGGAAGTTTAGCACATATAAAAATAAAAGGAAATTTGGTACATAAGGAAGTTTGGTACATAAGGAAATTTGGTACATAAGGAAGTTTGGTACATAAGGAAATTTGGTACATAAGGAAGTTTGGTACATAAGGAAGTTTGGTACATAAGGAAGTTTCGTACATAAGGAAGTTTGGTACATAAGGAAGTTTGGTACATAAGGAAGTTTGGTACATAAGGAAGTTTCGCACATAAGGAAGTTTGGTACAAATGGAAGTTTAGTACATATAAAAATAAAAGGAAATTTGGTACAAATGGAAGTTTAGTACATATAAAAATAAAAGGAAATTTGGTACATGAGGAAGTTTGGTACATAAGGGAGTTTGGTACAAAAGGAAGTTTGGTACATAAGGAAGTTTGGTACATAAGGAAATTTGGTACATAAGGAAGTTTGGTACATAAGGAAGTTTGGTACATAAGGAAGTTTGGTACATAAGGAAGTTTGGTACATAAGGAAGTTTGGTACATAAGGAAGTTTGGTACTGAAGGAAGTTTAGTACATATAAAAATAAAAGGAAATTTGGTACATAAGGAAGTTGGGTACATGTGGAAGTTTGGTACATAAGGGAGTTTGGTACAAAAGGAAGTTTGGTACATATAAAAATAAAAGGAAATTTGGTACATAAAGAAGTTTCGTACATAAGGAAGTTTGGTACAAAAATAAGTTTGGTACATATAAAAATAAAAGTAAGTTTGAAACATAAGAAAGTTTGGTACATAGGAAGTTTGGTACATAGGAAGTTTGGTACATAGGAAGTTTGGTACATAAGGAATTTTGGTACATAAGGAACTTTCGAACATAAGGAAGTTTGGTACATAAGGAAGTTTCGAACATGAAGTTTGGTACATATATTTCGAACCTATAAAAATAAAAGGAAGCTTGGTACATAAAAGGAAAGTTTGGTACATATAAAACTATGCTTGGTACATATAAAAGGAAGGTTTTTTGGATATTTGTAATTTAATCTAACGTAAAATAATTATTTATTACATGGCAAAAAATTCGAACTTTTTTCAACACTCTCGAGGCATTATATTTACCGAGCGCCAGCGAGGATAATAAAGGGTCGAGAGAATATTGAAAAAAAGGTTACCGGTATATGTTTTTTCCCATGTACTCATGTACAGTAATACGTAATTTTATTCTAAAATTTGTACTTTTTTGTTTCTCAATTCATTAATTTATTGCTTCCATAGTTACTGCGATTCTAATTACTCTACTCTTCAACTCCTGATGCTGCCTTACTCAATGTTAAATAATTTAGTGTTCTCGAAAATTTATTACGTAACTAGAGAGCCGATTAACTACAATTGGATATTGAGTTCCGTTTTCGAGTTCGCCTTGTAGGCAATCAAGTTGCAATAACTTTTGAGTGTGTGAATGCATTTTGCTCAAATTACCTGCAAACCTTTCCTACTTCGCTGCTCGCTGCTCTTTCAATACATGTAATAAAATTTAAAATATTCCACCAAAAATATTTATTCTACATTTTTCGGCGGGAAAAAAGTAAAACCAATGCTATCGTATGGGTTACCCTTTTTCCCTAGGAAAAAAGTACTACTTTTTCCTCCCGATTTTGAGGTGTATTCGATCGAAAAAGTAACAATTTAAGAATAAAATACATATAAATAACGTTAGTTAGGCCGCCTATTTTTACGTTAAATATTAACTCAAAATATTAAAAAATACAAATTAAAATATCCGGTCATAACTGTCAATTTTTAACGACATAATGTCCTGATTCACATTTGTTGTGTAGGGGTGTAAGACTCAAGTAACAAAAACCATACATTGAATTTTTTACGAATGTCTGACATATACCCAACGTTAGATTAACGATGATGGTTTGCAGGGTTAATACCTGAATCATCGAATTAAAAACAATAAACTGTAAATAATTTAAAATATTACAAGTAAACGTCGAAATATTGACGAAATTAGTCGATCACTTCTTCTTAACGAGTATCAGTTGATCCTGTGATGCATTGACAGTGACACCCATTCTATCAGCCGCCTGTCTCATATAAATATCTTCCTTGGGTGTCCAAACACTGCGAGGGCACTGTATGGAAGGTGTCACTGTGAGAGACTCCAACATCTCATGTATGGTCTCCTTGGTGGTCTGGCTCACCGGTGGGCAGGAACCAAGGTTGGGGGAGTGATTTCCAAGGGGTGAACGGGAGGCCAGAGCAGCAGAGTGGTCACTTAGGGGAGAGCGGGAACCCAGAGCAGCAGAGTGGTCAGTTAGGGGAGAGCGGGAACACAGAGCAGCAGAGTGGTCAGTTAGGGGAGAGCGGGAAGCCAGAGCAGTAGAGTGGTCAGTTATGGGAGAGCGGGAACCCAGAGCAGTAGAGTGGTCAGTTAGGGGAGAGCGGGAAGCCAGAGCAGCAGAGTGGTCAGTTAGGGGAGAGCGGGAACCCAGAGCAGCAGAGTGGTCAGTTAGGGGAGAGCGGGAACCCAGAGCAGCAGAGTGGTCAGTTAGGGGAGAGCGGGAACCCAGAGCAGCAGAGTGGCCAGTTATGGGAGATCGGGAAGCCAGAGCAGCAGAGTGGTCAGTTAGGGGAGAGCGGGGAGCCAGAGCAGCAGAGTGGTCAGTTAGGGGAGAGCGGGCACCAAGAGCAGCAGAGTGGTCAGTTATGGGAGAGCGGGAACCCAGAGTAGCAGAGTGGTCAGTTAGGGGAGAGCGGGAAGCCAGAGCAGCAGAGTGGTCAGTTAGGGGAGAGTGGGAAGCTAGAGCAGTAGAGGGGTCAGTTAGGGGAGAGCGGGAACCCAGAGCAGCAGAGTGGTCAGTTAGGGGAGAGCGGGAACCCAGAGCAGCAGAGTGGTCAGTTAGGGGAGTGCGGGAAGCCAGAGCAGCAGAGTGGTTAGTTAGGGGAGAGCGGGAAGCCAGAGCAGCGGAGTGGTCAGTTATGGGAGAGCGGGAAGCCAGAGCAGCAGAGTGGTAAGTTAGGGAAGAGCGGGAAGCCAGAGCAGCAGAGTGGTCAGTTATGGGAGAGCGGGAACCCAGAGCAGCAGCGAGTGGTCAGTTAGGGGAGAGCGGGAAGCCAGAGCAGCAGAATGGTCAGTTAGGGGAGAGCGGGAAGCCAGAGCAGCAGAGTGGTCAGTTAGGGGAGAGTGGGAAGCCAGAGCAGCAGAGTGGTCAGTTATGGGAGAGCGGGAACCCAGAGCAGCAGCGAGTGGTCAGTTAGGGGAGAGCGGGAAGCCAGAGCAGCAGAGTGGTCAGTTATGAGATAGCGGGAACCCAGAGCAGCAGAGTGGTCATTTAGGGGAGAGCGGGAACCCAGAGCAGCAGAGTGGTCAGTTATGGGAGAGCGGGAACCCAGAGCAGCAGAGTAGTCAGTTAGGGGGGAGCGGGAACCCAGAGCAGTAGAGTGGTCAGTTAGGGGAGAGCGGGAGGCCAGAGCAGCAGAGTGGTCAGTTAGGGGGGAGCGGGAACACAGAGCAGCAGAGTGGTCAGTTAGGGGAGAGCGGGAAGCCAGAGCAGCGGAGTGGTCAGTTATGGGAGAGCGGGAACCCAGAGCAGCAGATTGGTAAGTTAGGGAAGAGCGGGAACCCAGAGCAGCAGAGTGGTCAGTTGGGGGAAAGCGGGAACCCAGAGCAGCAGAGTGGTCAGTTAGGGGAGAGCGGGAAGCCAGAGCAGCAGAGTGGTCAGTTAGGGGAGAGCGGGAAGCCAGAGCAGCAGAGTGGTCAGTTAGGGGAGAGCGGGAAGCCAGAGCAGCAGAGTGGTCAGTTATGAGATAGCGGGAACCCAGAGCAGCAGAGTGGTCAGTTAGGGGAGAGCGGGAACCCAGAGCAGCAGAGTGGTCAGTTATGGGAGAGCGGGAACCCAGAGCAGCAGAGTAGTCAGTTAGGGGGGAGCGGGAACCCAGAGCAGTAGAGTGGTCAGTTAGGGGAGAGCGGGAAGCCAGAGCAGCAGAGTGGTAAGTTAGGGAAGAGCGGGAGGCCAGAGCAGCAGAGTGGTCAGTTAGGGGGGAGCGGGAACCCAGAGCAGCAGAGTGGTCAGTTAGGGGAGAGCGGAAAGCCAGAGCAGCAGAGTGGTCAGTTAGGGGAGAGCGGGAAGCCAGAGCAGCAGAGTGGTCAGTTATGAGATAGCGGGAACCCAGAGCAGCAGAGTGGTCAGTTAGGGGAGAGCGGGAACCCAGAGCAGCAGAGTGGTCAGTTATGGGAGAGCGGGAACCCAGAGCAGCAGAGTAGTCAGTTAGGGGAGAGTGGGAACCCAGAGCAGCAGAGTGGTCAGTTAGGGGGGAGCGGGAACCCAGAGCAGTAGAGTGGTCAGTTAGGGGAGAGCGGGAAGCCAGAGCAGCAGAGTGGTAAGTTAGGGAAGAGCGGGAGGCCAGAGCAGCAGAGTGGTCAGTTAGGGGGGAACGGGAACCCAGAGCAGTAGAGTGGTCAGTTAGGGGAGAGCGGGAAGCCAGAGCAGCAGAGTGGTAAGTTAGGGAAGAGCGGGAGGCCAGAGCAGCAGAGTGGTCAGTTAGGGGGGAGCGGGAACCCAGAGCAGCAGAGTGGTCAGTTAGGGGAGAGCGGGAAGCCAGAGCAGCGGAGTGGTCAGTTATGGGAGAGCGGGAACCCAGAGCAGCAGAGTGGTAAGTTAGGGAAGAGCGGGAACCCAGAGCAGCAGAGTGGTCAGTTAGGGGAGAGCGGGAAGCCAGAGCAGCAGAGTGGTCAGTTAGGGGAGAGCGGGAAGCCAGAGCAGCAGAGTGGTCAGTTATGGGAGAGCGGGAACCCAGAGCAGCAGCGAGTGGTCAGTTAGGGGAGAGCGGGAAGCCAGAGCAGCACAATGGTCAGTGAGGGGAGAGCGGGAAGCCAGAGCAGCAGAGTGGTCAGTTAGGGGAGAGTGGGAAGCCAGAGCAGCAGAGTGGTCAGTTATGGGAGAGCGGGAACCCAGAGCAGCAGCGAGTGGTCAGTTAGGGGAGAGCGGGAAGCCAGAGCAGCAGAATGGTCAGTTAGGGGAGAGCGGGAACCCAGAGCAGCAGAGTGGTCAGTTAGGGGAGAGCGGGAGGCCAGAGCAGCAGAGTGGTCAGTTAGGGGAGAGCGGGAAGCCAGAGCAGCAGAGTGGTCAGTTAGGGGAGAGCGGGAAGCCAGAGCAGCAGAGTGGTCAGTTATGAGATAGCGGGAACCCAGAGCAGCAGAGTGGTCAGTTAGGGGAGAGCGGGAACCCAGAGCAGCAGAGTGGTCAGTTATGGGAGAGCGGGAACCCAGAGCAGCAGAGTAGTCAGTTAGGGGGGAGCGGGAACCCAGAGCAGTAGAGTGGTCAGTTAGGGGAGAGCGGGAAGCCAGAGCAGCAGAGTGGTAAGTTAGGGAAGAGCGGGAGGCCAGAGCAGCAGAGTGGTCAGTTAGGGGGGAGCGGGAACCCAGAGCAGCAGAGTGGTCAGTTAGGGGAGAGCGGGAAGCCAGAGCAGCGGAGTGGTCAGTTATGGGAGAGCGGGAACCCAGAGCAGCAGAGTGGTAAGTTAGGGAAGAGCGGGAACCCAGAGCAGCAGAGTGGTCAGTTAGGGGAGAGCGGGAAGCCAGAGCAGCAGAGTGGTCAGTTAGGGGAGAGCGGGAAGCCAGAGCAGCAGAGTGGTCAGTTATGGGAGAGCGGGAACCCAGAGCAGCAGCGAGTGGTCAGTTAGGGGAGAGCGGGAAGCCAGAGCAGCAGAATGGTCAGTTAGGGGAGAGCGGGAAGCCAGAGCAGCAGAGTGGTCAGTTAGGGGAGAGTGGGAAGCCAGAGCAGCAGAGTGGTCAGTTATGGGAGAGCGGGAACCCAGAGCAGCAGCGAGTGGTCAGTTAGGGGAGAGCGGGAAGCCAGAGCAGCAGAATGGTCAGTTAGGGGAGAGCGGGAACCCAGAGCAGCAGAGTGGTCAGTTAGGGGAGAGCGGGAGGCCAGAGCAGCAGAGTGGTCAGTTAGGGAAGAGCGGGAGGCCAGAGCAGCAGAGTGGTCAGTTATGGGAGAGCGGGAACCCAGAGCAGCATAGTGGTCAGTTAGGGGAGAGCGGGAACCCAGAGCAGTAGAGTGGTCAGTTAGGGGAGAGTGGGAAGCCAGAGCAGCAGAGTGGTCAGTTAGGGGAGAGTGGGAAGCCAGAGCAGCAGAGTGGTCAGTTAGGGGAGAGTGGGAAGCCAGAGCAGCAGAGTGGTCAGTTAGGGGAGAGTGGGATCCCGGAGCAGCAGAGTGATCAGTTATGGGAGATTTCCCAGAGAGACCACCATGAGTAGATGGGGCCCGGTTATCCCCAGACTGGTCTTTATCCCCCCGATTCCTCGTCTCCCCAGACTGATCTCCAGACCCTCTACCAGACTTCCCCGAACTCTCACCGAATATATTATTACACATCACCTTCTCAAAATGCTCAAACTTGACGACATCTTTCTCTAACTCATTTAACTCGTTGTTGATACATTGATCGTACGGTTTTATAAGTTGAGCCTTGATCAAGGCCAGTCTGGCGCCCCGGTAACCCCCTTTCATTCGCTTTGCCTTCCCGGCTAGATAGAAACACTTTACCTTTTCTTTATCCGCCACGGGAATGTTATGAATAACTTTATTTGTGTACTTCAACACTTTTTGCCATTCTCCCATCTTGTAAGCACAGATCGCCGCGTTGCTATAGACAACCTGACTGCACTTATACCAGTCGGTCTGCTCTTCCTCGCTTTCTAAAGTACAATCCTCGACTATATGGGTCGCTTTTAGGTACTTCTTGAAGGCCCAATCGAACTGTTTGTGTTTGTAAAGGTCATTCCCGTAATATTTCTCAGTCATAAACGCGCGTTTAACTTGTGAGAATGTTAGAGCGCGTCTCTCGTACTCGTCCATGGAGTAATTATCCTGGTTGGACGTCCTGGAAGTTCTCGAGGACGATAACCCACAGAGGTGGAATCCGTGGCCCCAACCTTAGTTGCCCGGCAACCACCCCTCTGGGGCCAATAGGAAGCGAGCGGCCTCCCCCCAGACGCATCGTGCTCACGGCCACGTCCACCCCGGGCCACATACGGCCCGCGTTCAATCGGAACCGCTCCGGACGTCGGCGTAGGTACGTGGAGTCCATCGGTTCGTCGGCGAACTCGTGGAGTCGTGGTACATGTTGTAGTGGATCGTTACGAAGGCGCCCTCCGGTACGAGAAGTCCGTCGCCGGGGGTTATAGTCTCCTTAAGGACGCTGACGACAGGGAAGTAATCAGAGATGTCAGTCATTCGGTGTGTCATTAACCGAAAGGGAGACTCATTGGAATCCGTGGCTTCGCCACCCACCCCTAAACAGTCTGGGTTTAAGTATTTCATGACATCCTCTTCCTCGAAGTAGTTCTTATACGGTACAGGTTTAATAGGTTCCGGCATTCCGTATTCCATTTCGCCGACATCGAATATAACTCCCTCCTCTCCGCGGAGTCGGTTTACGTCTATCGGGTCTCGGATCGACTCGCCGAAATCCCGATTCTCGTTTCGTTCCACCGCCGACATATCTGTGCACTCATCGATAAAAATAGCCATGAGGAGTCGAGTAACGTTTACACCCGGAAGTATTGCTGTATTACATAGTTATAAAGGTTCCCCAGTCGCCCAGTCTACGTTTACAACAAAATATTTTCATGCAAAACTGGACGAGCGCAACGAGGCTTTTGGTTAAAATAACGTGCCACTGTAACCTGCTCCTTTCCCTAAATTGAGAATTTAATATTGAGGCGGGATATTAATTCGCCAAGGCGGGATTTGCGTCCAGTTGTTTTCCCCCAGTCTCAACAAATTTACCAAATAAATGGTTACGTTCCGCCAGAAGGCACTACTCTGTGCATTCATTCATTACTTCCTTGTCTTTCTTAGTAATATCAGAGAAAGAGATAACTAATTGTATAAATTTAGGAAATACCGTGTTTTACCTGATTATAATAATTACTGCAAATATAGAAACCTTGTCCAACGGGAAATAAAAAAAGCTAAATCTGAATATTTGTACAACAAAATAAGTGAGAATAAAGATAATCCTAAAAGTCTATGGTCTACCCTAAAATCTTTAGGTTATAAAAACCTTAAATCTAAATCGAATATTGTTCTGCAAGATAACGGTGAGCTGATTCATGATCATACTCTAGATAGTAATTTATTTAATAATTATTTTCCTAATGTTGCCTCTAATTTAGTTAAGAAGTTACCGTTATCAAGTAATAAATATAGTATAGGGTCCGAAACTCTAAATAATTTTTATTTAGAAAAGTTACAAAATTCAGAAAAGTTATTTTTAAAACCCGTTTCTGAGGATTTCGTTTCTCAAAATCTACTTAGCCTATCAGCCTCAAAAACTACCGGTCTAGACCTATTACCTGCCCGTTTTCTTAAGGATGGTACTGAAGTACTTAAAGTGCCTATTACTTTTATTATTAATTACTCTATCGTAGATAATGTAGTACCAGACGAACTGAAATTAGCTAAGGTTGTTCCTCTGTATAAAAAGAATAGTAAAGTAGAACCCTGTAATTACAGACCTGTTAGTATCTTAAGTATTGTATCTAAAATTCTAGAACGTTCTGTTTTTCTACAGCTGGAAGCACATCTAAGTAGGCTAAATCTGATCTATGAACTTCAGTCCGGTTTTCGTAAATCATATTCTACAGACACCTGCCTTATTAACTTAACTGATACAATTAGATGTAATAACGCAAAGGGTTTATATACTGGTATGGTAATGTTGGACCTACAAAAGGCTTTCGATACTGTAGATCATGAAATTCTGCTTGGTAAGTTAGGCCTGATGGGTGTAGGTTCTATAGACTGGTTCAAGTCCTACCTGTCAGACAGAGGTCAAACTGTAGTTTTTAGCAAATCGCAGTCTACTGTACAAGAGATTACCTGTGGTGTACCGCAAGGTAGTATATTAGGTCCTCTGCTTTTTGTATGCTATGTAAATGATATGATAAGTACGCCACATTGGATAACTGCTTATCTGGAGAAAGTACAGTGAAAAATATTTTCTCGAAAGTTAACAGTAGGCTTAGGTTTCTATACAGAAATAAAAATAGTTTAAAGTAACTTTGCTCTTCTTTAATACAGTGTCACATGGACTATGCATGCTCTTCTTGGTATGAAGGCTTAACCAAACAGCTTAAATGTAAATTACAAGTTGCTCAGAATAAAGTAGTACGATTTATTAAAGACTACAAACCTAGGCACCACTTAACTCTTAACTACTTAACTTAGATAATAGAGTTAAGCAGCTACGCCTTAACCATGTGCATAAAGTGTATAATGGTAAATGTCCCAATTACCTAAAACAAAAATTCAACAGAGTACGCGATACACACTCTTACAGTACCAGAGCTAGTGCTTCAAACTTTTACCTCCCGAATTGTAAATCCTTTGAATCTGATACTTTCTTTTTTAACGGCATTAAAAATTGGAACGCTCTGCCCTGCCTAATGAAATTAAAAACCTAGATAATCAACATTATTTTAAATCTGCAGTTAAATCTCACCTCCGTGTGCAATGTAAAAATAGGTACAATAGTCCTACAGTAAGTTATTAGTGTATGAATTATTTACTATTTATACTGTAATTACGTTTTATAATAAATTGTTCTGTACATTACATCTTTATCGTTGAGTCGGACATTGTCACGCTCTCGGTAAAGTTGTACATGTACATAGTGTAATTACGTTTTATATTGGTTTTAGGTTAGCGTAGTGTAATATTGTATTTGTTACCCGCTTGGAAATAAGCTGCAAAGCTTTAGGGGTAATCCTATATGTTATGTTGGACAATACCTTTATACCGGTACATTGTTTGGTGTATTTGTTATTGTTTTTACATAATGTATAAATAAATCTATCTATCTATCTATCTATGTTAATATTGTTACGGGAATTACATTTACTAGGCCTATTCAGATGTTTACCCAATTATTAGATTGCCTACCGACATTGATAGCACTTATTTCGGTTTTTGCACCAAACGTTCACGTAACAAACTGTGTAAATCAATGTTCTTGCTAACTTATTTAAATTTTACTAAGATCGATTAATCTAAATCTTTCGAAACCTAAGAAATACTAGGAATTGCCATATATTATATTCGTTTTATTGAAATTAAACAAACATATTTATATAACTTACACATATTGCGCCATAATATGTTATAGAAAAAAGTAATTCCTAGATACAGAGCAATTTTTTGTTCGCTTCGCTCGATTTTTATGGGCAACAACAATGTTGCTTACATCCTAATAATAATTCGTCGTCCCACAACCATTTTGATCTGCCTGCAAAATTTCGGTGCCGGTACAATTTCGGCAGAATCAGTACGAAGTTTCCCACGTGAACTGAACATACATATATAATACGTCAATACCATCTAAGCCGAGTCAGGGGGTGGGTTGGGGGAGTGGGGCTTGAGGCAAATCCCATCTCCATGCTTAATTATCAATAAGGAAAAAGAGCAGGTTATTGGACGTTATTATAACCAAAACAATAAACTAAAGTCAATAGAACGGGTTTCAGTTAAATTTTTTGGAGTAAGAAATTGTTATTTGCATTGATTTCTCCTGGAGAGGGGTGAATTTTGATTGCATCGAATTGGACTGTATCCACCCCTATTTGCCAGGCATGGAGGCCTATCTGAGATATATTGAGTATATAATAGGAAAACATATAATAGTTTGTCCATAATATTTGTTTATGCCAGTAGGTAGACACGGAACGACGAGCTTTTGTGGAGGTTGATCTCTCCTACTCCTGAGGAAGTGGAAGCATGAAGAATATGGAAAGATCTGAGGGCCACAATGATTCATTGTCAATATGGGCTGGGCCCAGCATAAAAGGTTGCGATATCTTCTGTAGTCAGGGTCCATTGTGGGATTCTATAGAATTGGCTCAACTGCAGCTCCGGAAAAAGGTGGTGCCCTTTGAAGAATATACCTACTCCCTCCAGATCTTAGACAGTATGGTAAGCCACGCTGACTGAGCAGACTGCAGATACAGTTTACTGACACCCCCAAGCTGGCATGAACTGCGAATACACCTGCTAACGTTGGAGGTAAATAGGTGAATAAAACCTGTAAAAGTAGGTGACACGTTCGTGGGCCCTTCGCGCAGCACGGGGTAGGTGACACGTTCGTGGGGTCTTCGCGCAGCACGAGGTTGGTGACACGTTCGTGGGGCCTTCGTGAAGCACGAGGTACTACTAGGATCGGCATGCTGCATTGCAGCTGCATTTTTAAGAATGCTGTGCCGGCTTGTCAACAAAATTGCACCGCCACAACTCCCTATCACCCATGACATTTGCTAGATCATCCGCATCTTCAAGGCCAGTGTCCTTTAAGAGGCGTCTCAAGAAAGTCATGGGCTGTCCACCATGCTTATTCACTCCATGAGGCTGCCAAAGTACAAGATTATGCACTGGCTGGTCCTCACGGCGAAAGCAATGTCCTGCAAAGCGGAGTCGATTTTGTTCTAGTGTCAAGCTTGGGGGAACCAATGAGACACCTCCAATGTTATATAGTGTCTGGTTGGAGATGTGTGCATTGTACTTGACACAATGTACCCGGCGTAGCATTCTTGTGAATGTGCCATCCAGAGATTTGGTGTCCTCAGCAGTTAGAGCCCAGCATGGACTCCCGTAGAGGAGTACTGGAACTACTGCTGCTCTAAATAATCGGACCTTAAGTTTCCGATTAATTCTAGGTGACTTCCAAATCCTGGAAAGCCTATTCAAGGCTGCCCATGCCTTTCCCTTACGTATTCGAAGGTCCTCACGAGGTACGAGGTAGGTGACACGTTCGTGGGGTCTTCGTGAAGCACGAGGTAGGTGACACGTTCGTGGGGCCTTCGCGCAGCACGATGTCTAGCTGAGCCGTTGGGTAGCAATAGAGTTAGTGGACTTTTTCAATCCCCATAGCAGCCGGCGGTTGATGTGTGTCCTTATTATAATTTCTAAACTTTTGATAGACTACATGTGTACCAAGTTTGGTTCCATTTCATCAATGACAGAACAGGAAATACGTGGTATTATACGTGGTATTGATTGATGATTACTGGTATTGAACTGCTATTGGGCCTCCAATAACTGTTTGCTTTATATGTACAATGTTACCTTTAAATAGAAATGATAACACATTATTATGGTGTTGCGTACGAGTAGTGATATAAATAGTGTTGAATGATATATAAATATATCAGAGAAAGAGAGAAGATAAAATCATATCTATAAAGGGTGAACCCCTTTACTTGTACTACCACTGTCACGAGTGTCACCCCCTCATCCCTTCAAAAATATAACTAGACAAGCCAATTCATAGAATTAATTGTTTACTCACACACAAAGGGCGTTGTTGTTTGTGTATAAAGTACAATGGTGAACAGGTATTGTATTCGAGAAAATTATAAACCAGCCATACAAAATGCTATTAAGAGAAGCTATTGAATTAGTATTGATGTCTTTACAGCATTTATCTGCAGTCACGTGCATTGTAGAAAATTATAAAACGGAGATGATCACGAAAATATGCAAGAACAATCAATTAATATTAACGTTAAAAGTTTCCAATATTATTATCTCGCTAAATATAATGTCTATCCTTTTGTTTGTATTCGGTGCCGACCACCCGAATAAAACGCACTTCTCTTTGAACAAGGACGAGGCCGGGAATAAATACCGGGCGAAGTTTAGCGAGCGCCCGTTCGCTGCGGGCGCAATGCGGTACGCGTTCACGGGAGTCTACAGCGGGGCTGGGATACCGAAAAACGGAGAGCAATGTGTCGTTAAAGTCTACAAACAGCGCGCGAATAATAGAGACATTAGAAACTGTCTCCCGGACGTGGCGGCGAGTAGAACCGCTGCTTCGTACGCAGAACGGTTCATGGAAGTGTGCGGAACGCGGTTCCCAGCCCATTCAGTAGAGTTTGTGGTCCCGTTAATCGCGCAGATGGATAAAATATCGCGATTTGAAGTTCTCGGGACTATCCCGATCTACACAAACGATCTCGTATCCGCGATGGATTTCGTTACCATCGAGCCCTTTATCGGAGACCGTTACCAAAGATTCAGCGACAACGGATGTTACGAAGCTCACGGTTGCGAGTTTCTAACGGCCTTCTCTCATTGGACGTTGGTGATAAGTGATAACGAGTGCCTTGTGTGCGACCTACAGGGAGTCCGTAAGGAGGGCAGATACGTGTTGACCGACCCCGCGATACATTCAGCTGAACAACGTTTTGGGTTAACCGACTTCGGTCTGGAAGGAATCGACCGTTACATGGAGTCCCACAGATGCAATGAGTTCTGTCGCGCGTTGGGTCTAAGTGAACGCTGTTCAGAACAATCAGTCGGTGAGGAACTGCCATTCAGCGTGGAACAATCAGTCGGCGAGGAACTGTCAGTCAGTGTGAGACAATCAGTCGGCGAGGAACTGTCAGTCAGCGTGGAACAATCAGACGGTGAGGAACTGTCAGTCAGTGAGGAACTGTCAGTCAGCGTGGAACAATCAGACGGCGAGGAGCTGTCAGTTAGTGAGGAACTGTCAGTCAGCGTGGAACAATCAGTCGGTGAAGAATTGTCAGTCATCTTCGAACAATCAATCGAATCAGTCGGTGAGGAACAATCAGTAAGTTCCAATCCCCATGTCAGCAACTACGCCAATAAATACGTTGAATCCCAAACGAAACTAATTGGTAATATTGATCAGAAACGTAAGACTAATAATAATTACGCAGATCTATTCGTTAAAACTCAAACAAAACCAAAAGTCAAACGTCACCACAAACTTAAAACGTTAAAAACATTATCCAAGGTGTTACAACATGTATTGGCTGTATATGATGCGATAGGAGCCATCGTATAAACTCATATATTATTTCCAACAATAACATCCCGTGCAATAATTCATCACGATTTTCTTTTTACGGAAATTTATCCAAAATTAACAGATTAGAATAGTTTCTAATTAATAAACAAAGATATTATTTTTCATTTTTTCATAAAGAAATATAAAACCCTGGCAGATTCATATGGAAAAATTTCCTTTAAAAATAGTTAATCAAATTGTTCAAAGTATTAATATCTGTATGTATTGTAAATATATTTTATATGTTTTTATATGAAATATTACCGGTACTCAATGGTAATATCTAATATCCTTATACATCCTATGCAGTATTATAGGATAATAGACTAGCATAATAAACTTCAGGGATATTCATTATTTTCTAGTTACCAAGTAGGATTTTGTTATTGTTGTTTTTGTTACTCAAATTGAAGGCTATTCTGTTCTAATGTATGCTGTATTTATATGAATAATAATTGTGGAATGCTGTTTATTTATTTACAAAAAATAAAATAATTTATTTTAATTAATGTAATAAATAATTAGGTAATCGAAATCAGAAAGATATTCAATTTCACTCTGCTTACAATGGGCCTCACCTCATACTTACATTTAATTTAAACAACCGGTTCAATACATAACAATAACATTAATAACATAATGCGCGATTTGAAGACGTAACCATATCTCTATCGTGTAACTCAAATGAATACCATCAACATAGAAGGACATAAGTCTTCTTGATTCAGCGCTGTGAGGATTGTTGGAAGTTGCAGTAAAATTTTGTGAAGGTGGATTTCCATAACTATTGTGACCCATCTCCATGTAATGTATGTCTGTAGTGAAGTTTCCGTTCTTGTGCCTCTGTTTCATGTAGGCATTATCTTGTGAAAGAGGTGTATGTGTTTGGTTTAGCTTTCCATATGATGAATTGCTTGAGGGATAATTGCGGATTATCCTTTCACTGTGAGCAACATTCCTTTTCATTTGAGGTTGGATATTTTCCTCGCTTAGTGGAGAAAAATAGTTGTTGGTATGAACAGGTGGAATGACTGTAGGTTGCCTATTCAAAGGGATATAGTTGCCTCGACGTCTCTGGGGGGGATATCGATGTGGTGAAACAGCTTCACCTTGGATTTTATCTACAGTTGTATCATGTGGAAAGTTGTTAATTGAGTTGCAGTTGGTATTTACTGGCTGTAATCTTATATTCTGTATGCTAATACTCTGAATATTTCTTTCAACAGTTAGTTCGCCTTCTACAGAGTTAATATTATTAGCTAACTTGTTTTTGTGAAAAGGAGGGCCGCTACAGCTTTGGGAGATATCCATTTGTGCTGACTTTGTTGTCTTTTCTTTCGCATTATTCAACTGTTTCAGTCGGATTTCTAAAACCATCCTGGAGTGACGTTCTTCATTCACTTCATCAGTTAGCTGCTTTACCCTCTCAGTCAAAGAATCATTCTGATTGTTCAACACACAGAGCTTCGATTGTACATTAGCAATGGCAGCTAGCATTTCCTTTCTTAACTGCTCCACGGCTGGATTTTCTTCCTCAGCAGTCTTTTCTTTTTCTTTGTCTCTTGCTAGCCTTTTACGACACACTGTAGTGAAGTGTTTATCAAGTACAGACCTCTGAAGTTCATAGATGTCAACTACCATTTCATGAGATGATTGTCTAGTACGCAATTGTAAAGCCATACTTTGACAGGGAGACATTAAGCTCTTAACTTCATGGTACAGCATATCACGCTGTACAACCCTTACATCGTTAACTTTTTCTTCTAAGGCCTTTAGTGCCTCTTTCCGCGGTACTTTCGAAATGGATTTCAGAATGTGTGCACCTGGTATGAGTGAATTGTTACCAACGTCAGTATTTTCAGCTCTATTGGTGATCCTGATGCTTCAAGGCAGTACCGGTAACAACAATATCGTCGATATCACATATTTTAATGTTTTCCAAACAGTGCTTTAACCAATTCCTCAGGTTACTTCTGGCTGTATCACCAAACTGGATGCGTTTGTAATTAGATGCTAAGAAATGGGCATATAAGCAGAGATATGCGCCGCAGTCGGTGCCATTTTGCTGGCTAGGAAACTGCCGCTTAAGGGGGGGGGGGGGGGGGGGGGTGGCACCCCCAAATTGAACCTCACATTTTTGTGTCTCTGGTCCATAAAATTGGGTGAAAATTATTTTTTCTGCTATTAAACAACGTCTGGACTGTCTGAAAATAGCCAAACCAAATATTTTTAAAATTGGCCCCAAAATGGCTCCGTAATGGCCAAAATGGCCGTTTTGCGCCAAGGGCTATTTCTCCACCAATATTTGTTGAAAATTGTTGAAATTTGGATTATAGGTTCAGAAGAACCCTACATCCAATTCTTCTTAACAAATTTTGCCTCAAATGCTCTGGAGCCTTTTTAGAAAAAAAAGGCCCCAACAAAGGGCTTTTTTTGGGCCATTTTGATATAAAAAAGGCTCCAGGGCATTTCCAACCAAATTTGTTAAGAAGAAGTATGGAGAAGGGTAATCTTAACAAGTGTAACAAATTTCAACTCATTTCAGTCAAAATTGGCGGAGAAATAGCCTTTTTCATGAAAAAACGTCGTTCTGAGATATGGGTGTTTAAAGTTAAAGGAACAATTTAAACCTTCCCGCTATTTTAGATAATACCAATTTTCCAAGTTCGTCAATAACTTTGTCAAAAATTAATGAAATTCAACGAAATTTTTCATGCTTGCTAAACAGATAACTAGTAAAACAACGTTTTAGAAATGTTATGCATATCTATACCGTGAGAGCCTTTTTTATGAAAAGGACCCCGCATAATTGTAAAATATAGTGCTGCTCGAAGGCTTTACAAAAATCAGACTAGCTCTTACGTTTTGGGTAATAACTTGAGTTTGAAAAAAGATATGAGAAAACTGCTGGTAGATAGTTAGTTAGTTAGTTAGTTAGTTAGTTAGTTAGTTAGTTAGTTAGTTAGTTAGTTAGTTAGTTAGTTAGTTAGTTAGTTAGTTAGTTAGTTAGTTAGTTAGTTAGTTAGTTAGTTAGTTAGTTAGTTAGTTAGTTAGTTAGTTAGTTAGTTAGTTAGTTAGTTAGTTAGTTAGTTAGTTAGTTAGTTAGTTAGTTAGTTAGTTAGTTAGTTAGTTAGTTAGTTAGTTAGTTAGTTAGTTAGTTAGTTAGTTAGTTAGTTAGTTAGTTAGTTAGTTAGTTAGTTAGTTAGTTAGTTAGTTAGTTAGTTAGTTAGTTAGTTAGTTAGTTAGTTAGTTAGTTAGTTAGTTAGTTAGTTAGTTAGTTAGTTAGTTAGTTAGTTAGTTAGTTAGTTAGTTAGTTAGTTAGTTAGTTAGTTAGTTAGTTAGTTAGTTAGTTAGTTAGTTAGTTAGTTAGTTAGTTAGTTAGTTAGTTAGTTAGTTAGTTAGTTAGTTAGTTAGTTAGTTAGTTAGTTAGTTAGTTAGTTAGTTAGTTAGTTAGTTAGTTAGTTAGTTAGTTAGTTAGTTAGTTAGTTAGTTAGTTAGTTAGTTAGTTAGTTAGTTAGTTAGTTAGTTAGTTAGTTAGTTAGTTAGTTAGTTAGTTAGTTAGTTAGTTAGTTAGTTAGTTAGTTAGTTAGTTAGTTAGTTAGTTAGTTAGTTAGTTAGTTAGTTAGTTAGTTAGTTAGTTAGTTAGTTAGTTAGTTAGTTAGTTAGTTAGTTAGTTAGTTAGTTAGTTAGTTAGTTAGTTAGTTAGTTAGTTAGTTAGTTAGTTAGTTAGTTAGTTAGTTAGTTAGTTAGTTAGTTAGTTAGTTAGTTAGTTAGTTAGTTAGTTAGTTAGTTAGTTAGTTAGTTAGTTAGTTAGTTAGTTAGTTAGTTAGTTAGTTAGTTAGTTAGTTAGTTAGTTAGTTAGTTAGTTAGTTAGTTAGTTAGTTAGTTAGTTAGTTAGTTAGTTAGTTAGTTAGTTAGTTAGTTAGTTAGTTAGTTAGTTAGTTAGTTAGTTAGTTAGTTAGTTAGTTAGTTAGTTAGTTAGTTAGTTAGTTAGTTAGTTAGTTAGTTAGTTAGTTAGTTAGTTAGTTATTTAGTTAGTTAGTTAGTTAGTTAGTTAGTTAGTTAGTTAGTTAGTTAGTTAGTTAGTTAGTTAGTTAGTTAGTTAGTTAGTTAGTTAGTTAGAAAGTTAGAATCTACTGTCCATTCTTTGTTTTTATCGTTCTTTGAACTCCTGATGAGGTTGAGGAGATAACATAGTGACTCCACGATTGGAGGTTCTTTAGGTGTGGAGCGATATGTTGTCGATAGACTGCATAGAGTATAAACCTTTCTTTCTGGAATGTTAGCCACGTGCAGCACAAAGTGCGTACCGTCACAATCGGGAAATATAACATAACACATGGACTCCACCTCACAAACAGCAGTGACATAACGAATAATAACGATCCATAACGAGTTGCAGATCGGATAGGGTTGGGGTCCATGGTGCCGAGGTTGGGGGCCGTGTTGCAGATCGGATAGGGTTGGGGTCCATGGTGCCGAGGATGGAGGCCGTGTTGCAGATCGGATAGGGTTGGGGTCCATGGTACCGAGGATGGAGGCCGTGTTGCAGATCGGATAGGGTTGTTGGGTCCATGGTTCCGAGGATGGAGGCCGTGTTGCAGATCGGATAGGGTTGGGTCCATGGTGCCGAGGATGGAGGCCGTGTTGCAGATCGGATAGGGTTGGGGTCCATGGTACTGAGGATGGAGGCCGTGTTGCAGATCGGATAGGGTTGGGGTTCATGGTGCCGAGGATGGAGGCCGTGTTGCAGATCGGATAGGGTTGTTGGGTCCATGGTTCCGAGGATGGAGGCCGTGTTGCAGATCGGATAGGGTTGTGGTCCATGGTGCCGAGGATGGAGGCCGTGTTGCAGATCGGATAGGGTTGTGGTCCATGGTGCCGAGGATGGAGGCCGTGTTGCAGATCGGATAGGGTTGTGGTCCATGGTGCCGAGGATGGAGGCCGTCTTGGTGATTGGATAGGGTTGGGGTCCATGGTGCCAAGGATGGAGGCCGTGTTGCAGATCGGATAGGGTTGTTGGGTCCATGGTTCCGAGGATGGAGGCCGTGTTGCAGATCGGATAGGGTTGTGGTCCATGGTGCCAAGGATGGAGGCCGTGTTGCAGATCGGATAGGGTTGTTGGGTCCATGGTTCCGAGGATGGAGGCCGTGTTGCAGATCGGATAGGGTTGTGGTCCATGGTGCCGAGGATGGAGGCCGTGTTGCAGATCGGATAGGGTTGTGGTCCATGGTGCCAAGGATGGAGGCCGTGTTGCAGATCGGATAGGGTTGTTGGGTCCATGGTTCCGAGGATGGAGGCCGTGTTGCAGATCGGATAGGGTTGTGGTCCATGGTGCCAAGGATGGAGGCCGTGTTCCAGATCGGATAGGGTTGGGGTCCATGGTGCCGAGGATGGAGGCCGTGTTGCCGATCGGATAGGGTTGTGGTCCATGGTGCCAAGGATGGAGGCCGTGTTGCAGATCGGATAGGGTTGGGGTCCATGGTGCCGAGGATGGAGGCCGTGTTGCAGATCGGATAGTGTTGGGGTCCATTGTGCCGAGGATGGAGTCCGTGTAGCCGATCGGATAGGGTTGGGGTCCATGGTGCCGAGGATGGAGGCCGTGTTGCAGATCGGATAGTGTTGGGGTCCATTGTGACGAGGATGGAGACCGTGTAGCCGATCGGATCGGGTTGGGGTCCATGGTGCCGAGGATGGAGGCCGTGTTACAGATCGGATAGGGTTGGGGTCCATGGTGCCGAGGATGGAGGCCGTGTTGCAGATCGGATAGTGTTGGGGTCCATTGTGCCGAGGATGGAGTCCGTGTAGCCGATCGGATAGGGTTGGGGTCCATGGTGCCGAGGATGGAGGCCGTGTTGCAGATCGGATAGTGTTGGGGTCCATTGTGACGAGGATGGAGACCGTGTAGCCGATCGGATCGGGTTGGGGTCCATGGTGCCGAGGATGGAGGCCGTGTTACAGATCGGATAGGGTTGGGGTCCATGGTGCCGAGGATGGAGGCCGTGTTGCAGATCGGATAGGGTTGGGGTCCATGGTGCCGAGGATGGAGGCCGTGTAGCCGATCGGATAGGGTTGGGGTCCATGGTGCCGAGGATGGAGGCCGTGTTGCAGATCGGATAGGGTTGGGGTCCATGGTGCCGAGGATGGAGGCCGTGTTGCCGATCGGATAGGGTTGCGGTCCATGTACCGAGGATGGAGGCCGTGGATATTACTTTCACGAACGCTGAGAACCTTTTAAACCTCGAGATACTGGTAGTAATGATACTGCAGATTATTGTGGATGATCGCGAACCGCGATGTGTTTAGCAGTTTTCAGAGGGGCCCAACAATGCATCATAGGGATGTGTGACCATCCATATATACCGGTATGGAAGCGTAAGGGTGTATGCACAGTATGTAGGCGTACGGTTCCAATACATCGTATTGAAACATTTCATTAAAACGTAAAACAGCAATTAGTGTTTCTACTAAATGTTCATGCGAAATTAAATGGTTTCCAAAAACTTTGGCGTGGTTCTAATTTGACACGTGCACGTTAAGCACAATATTAACGGGTTTTATAGAAGGCCTCCTCAGACTAACAGCAGGCTTCAGTCGACGCCCATACCCGCTACCTATTCCAATCGAATTACGTCAACTTTGATGACATTGACGCGCCGAGACACAATAATTAGCGCCATTTATAGGCATTCTTGACTTCTTGGTAGCTGTTATAAAGTAGCGTTAACAACTATCTACATTGAATATATAGTAATGGAGATATATGAGTATCTTTTAGAGAACCTGTATATGAGAAATGGATAATATTGAAATATTAAAACCGTTACTGCGACTGCGTCATATTTTTATTGTAATTTTCGTTGCAAGAATTCAGCAATGGGTTCGAACTGGTGAGTGGTGACCCCCAAGATGGAATTCTGGCGCTGCGCTGGCGCCTCACAATGGCGACAGGAAATGACAGTTTGGCGGCCATGAAGACGTAAAGTGCGGACATTCAAGATATCAGGTAATACTTTCAGGACTACCTTTTATATGATTCGAAATATGATTCGAAATAATATTCATTTCCGCATTTGCTTAGCTGTGCCCAACGATAACTTCATTAATATGAAATCACTCATTCATCCAAAATACCATTCATGTTTTTATGGCATCAGTAATTTAATGCGGAACACCGCGCAAAAAAGGATAAGACAATAAAAAGTAGTCAATAAAGTATGATTTAGGCCTACATGAGTTACCTTAGTTTAATGAGTTCGGGACTAAGGCAATGTATTTCGCAATCAAGATTCACGAAATTGTTGTCGACGAGTTATTTGAGAAGATAAAAACTTACATCTGAATCTTTAATAACTCTTGAAAGTTTATGAATAATCACCACTGGGTGTAAACATCTAATAAAATACTGTAGGTACAACAAAGTGCTAGAATTTTTTGAGCTTGTCTCGAAACTAAACTCTTGGTAGATAGGCCTACAAGTGCTGCAGTTAAACAAAGGGTTGGTTTTACATAAGATATTACTTGTATTATACGCAGCTAGTTTTTCAATTAGACCGTACATTTTTATTTCCAACATTTAAAATAAATAAACGCCACTAATTGAATGATTTCACACCAAAAAAAATTATTTAGCACCAAATATATCTTTTTGTAGCACCAATTTACATCCCCCAATTTTGAATATCTCTCTCACCAAAAACAATTAGTCATCCCCCAAAAACAATTAGTCATCCCCCAAAAACAATTAGTCATCCCCCAAAAACAATTATTCTTTCCTCCCCCAAAAACAATTATTCATCACCCCAAAAACAATTATTCAATCTCCCTAAAATAATTATTTGTCAACCAAAAATAATTCTTCCAGCACCAAATATTTTATGGAAAATTTAATTATACAAATATTTTCAATATTTATTTCCATAAATCAAACAAAATGTTTGATCATATTCCTACCAATGATTCTCGGGTGAGTACAAAACACAGACCCAATTATGAAGACCTGCATAATCTTGTAACATGTTAACTTTTGTTTATTATTTTGGTTCCCCCAACACGCCTCTGTAACCTGCTTCTTTACAAACCTGCTCCTTTAAATGGCAATGGGACCTAAACGCTCTTTGGGACCTAACGTTCTTGGGTCCCAATGCGAGATTAGGACATGTACAGAAACAGAACGGCAGTATCCCAACCAAGTCTTGGTTGGGTCTTTGTTTTGTACTCACCCGACGATCGAAAATATGAATTTATTTTGGGGGGAAATTTATTTATTTTAGGGGAAAATGTATTTATTTTGGGGGAAAATGTATTTATTTTGGGAAAATTTTTATTTATTTTGGGAAAATTTGTTTTTATTTTGGGAAAATTTGTATTTAATTTGGGATAATTGTATTTATTTTGGGAAACTTTGTATTTATTTTGGGAAAATTTGTATTTATTTTGGGAAAATTTGTATTTATTTTGGGAAACTTTGTATTTATTTTGGGAAAATTTGTATTTATTTTGGGAAAATTTGTATTTATTTTGGGAAAATTTGTATTTATTTTGGGGGTTTTGTCATTTATTATTTTGGTGTGAATAATTGGTTTTGGGGAGCATTTATTTATTTTGGTGTTGTATAATTGTTCTTGATGTTTGAATAATTTTATTTGGGGTGACTTTATTTTATTTGGTGTTGAATAATTTTTTTGGGATCACATTATTTAAATTGGTATAATATAATTTTTTGGTGAAATTTTCATCGATTTTGGTATGACTTTAATTGGTAGCCATAAATAAATGACAAATTTCTTAGATTGTTGCGTTGAACGCAACAATCTAAGAAATTTGTTATTTATATTTCAGAAATCCCTGGATTTTACGAAGAGAGTTGAACCATTTATTTAATTTCCTTAAACTAACGCAATATATTTAATAAAGTTGATGAAGCAAAAAGCAATCTGTGAAGTGGGCTCAGAAAATCCCAACCAGGTGCAAGCTTTTCTAATCTTTGCAGTTTAGATCAATTTTGGTGATTGTTGGTAACTGATATAGGCCTGCAGTACGTGATACCCCCCCACACATGGTGCTGCTGTCAACAGGGAGAGTATATCATCCTTTATAATCCCACTTCAGCCACCCATCTAATGAGCTTCCATGAGTTAGTTACATTGTCTTCCCTCCTTTTTTGATAGGCTACTTCATGTTATTAAGAATTTCAAAGGTAAGTTTCCATTGGCCAATCTTGTTTAATTAATTATCCAATGAAATTCTAAATACCATTGCATTATTGGCAGCAAGTGAATATCATATAAACATTTTGGAAAGCACAGAACAACGTAGTATTTTTGGATTTTCCTTGTAAAGTTGTTTTACTACACTAAATTATATTAATTATTATTAATTTGGTTACAGAAACCGAAACGAACTATGTATTACTTCGGGGTCAGGCACATAGCAGCTCTACTAATGTGAAGTTTAGTACATTCGAAACCCTTTGTTAATTATTAACTGTCCATTAAACTATTGTAACAGACCTAATTGCCGCTCCCCTAATTTTGTTTTGTGTTTAGTTTGGGTAGGCCTGTTCCGTATGGTATAGTCGTGAGAGTAAAAGCATACCAGCCCGTTTCCAGTACCACTCAGCCACACAGGTGCTACAAGGACTCATTTAGCTAATTGTATGACTGTTATGAGGTCCTGCATTAAGTGGCAATAGCATGAATTCTATTACAATTTGGAAAACTTCGATTATTTTATTTCCTCCCTCTGGCTCTAACGCAAACACCCTATCCCATCGCAACTCCTCTTATCGCCTTCCTCCTAATCAATATGACCTGCGTCGATTGAGACGGATTATTTTACCGATGGCCAATTGAGAAGGTTGACGTTTTAATCGAAAAGCACTTGGCTTTTAAAACTGACAAATTAAGTGTAATACAAATAAATTTTTCAAATAGGGTTGGGGTGTGAATATCGTTTGGTTAAAAACTATTGGATGAATCGATTTGAGGGGTGCAAATGTGCCGCGTTATAAAATCTATTCTCATTGGCTGACTCAGATTCGGTCATTTAGCCTGAATCCGCTGAGACAGGCCCACCGGTGGTACATTACGATTACAGGGCGCAGATATAATGTATGTATGATACCGGTACATCCTAACGCGAAGTACTGTATAAAAAAACTAAAACCATACAAATATTTGGCCTCAAACCTTCTCCACGCCACATTTTAACAACATACAGTACCTTAATAATAAAATTACTTTGACCAATTATTTAAAGCAAAAATAAAATGTGACGTGAAGACTTTTCACGTCACATTTTCGCGTCAAAATTAAAATGTTGTGAAATCGCTGTCAACTTCACATCAAATTTACAACTATTTCACAACACATTTATAGCCCATAGAAGTCAATGTTAGAAAAGTTTGTCTTGTTGTCACCGATATGGGCCATCGTAAACCTTGAAATCGTCTCGCTATTGCGTGGCTCGCCCATCCAGGCAGTTAGTTAAATTATTTACAATAATAATTAAATGTGATACTAGTTTCAATTATCTCATTTGGCCTTGAAGGCTGATAGTTTTCCTAAATTGCGATAAAAGATTAACCGGTAAAAGAACACTCATCAATAATTACTGGTGGTTAATATTTCCCTATTATATGATCACCCTCTGACCTTGCACCATGATGAATCCCAGAACCTGCACCATGGATGCAAATTACCACTCCCTAATAGTTTATGCACCGCAGTTGTAGTAGCAGAATCCCGAATAGCTAAAATATAAAAAAAATCTATGAAAAAAAAAAGGAAAAATTATGATCAGAATTGGTGCGTGGTAAACCCTCTATCTGTAGTCTTAGTTGTTATGCGAGCTGCGATATATTTTAACAGTTAATATATTACGTAATATCTACCAGATTACGTTTTATAAGTGAAGCTACTGTACTACAGTAGTTGTTTTATAGGCACATGTTTGTTTAAATGCTATTCTATTGTTGCAGGTTACATTTTACATACAACATTCCATACATTTGCCATTTTAGAATTATGTAGTTATAGATTATCCTACACACACACGTTGTCGGTTATTAGTTTTGCGACATTCAAAAGAATATACTCCCAGCAGCTTCCCGAAACCACTAATAACTTATTAATTATATTTCATGGACTTTGATACCTGTACGAAGTAACAATGGTACAATTATTACAATTGCTCTGCGTTGTAGTCAGTGTGTTTGATATTAGCTATGGGAGACAGGTAAGCAAAGTGTTTTTTACATTATTTTGTACAATAATATGCAGTGGTGGTGGAAAGTGGTGTACCCATAGATTACATGCATCATCACAATCTGTTTCTCGGTTTCAATCGGTGTTCAATCGGTTTCAGTTCATAAGAGTAACTGTATTATAGAACCTTATTGTGGATGTAAGGCGTCGCCCGCAGCTGGTTAGGTTCCTATAACCATATGGATATGAACCTGTTGAAAAATTAACGCTGGGACCTGGTTTCTTAATAGGCCTATATAAGGTTAATGAAATATAATGTTTACTATCCTTTTTTTATAGATAATATCAATTCAGTTTTTCCATTTTTTTGAACCGTATCGATCCTTTTTGTAATTTTTTTGAACTACAGCCTATTCTTTTTTTCTTTTGAAAATATAAATTCCATTTTTTGGCTGGGAGGGCTGGCTGGAGATATCCTATGTATGGTGATGATGATGAGCTGATAGTTGGTAGTTGATTTCTCTGTAGCCGCCAAACTGCAGCTTATTAACCAATCAAAATAAAGACATTAAAGGGGGCAGATTATTGATGTTGCGGATGCGGCCTACAACAATTTTAGTTTTTATCACGGAATTGTATAATGTCTTACAGTTGGCTACTTGTCGTGACCATATAACCTATTAACATCTCGCGGAAATTATTCCATTAAGTTACCTATACACTCTACACATACAATCTAACAGCCTAATATACCGAACCGTTTACCAGTAACTGTAAACACTAACTTTTAACACTGTCGTAAATTTTCAAAACTTTTAAACTTTTTTTTAAAACTTTTTCCTTGATTATATATCGATTCAAAACTTAAGCCGTAAACATTATGAGAAAATACCATAATACAGTAACTTATCCTACTTTATTATCTTGTGCTTACATGGAATGCTATATATTTATAGATCTCTATTTAGCATTCCATGGCTTAGAGTATTTTTTCAGAACTATATATTTTTATATAATATTCTATTATATATATTCTATATTTAATTTTATATATTCTATATTTATTTTTATATATTTTTATTAATTTCAGCTGCCTCTGGAATACAGTTTACATAGACACAAAACCCGCCACGGTTACAAAGAGGACCAAACGCCCGAGGTAAGATGTTCAAAAACAAAGGTGACTAGACTGAAAATCGAAGTGTTAGTTTCAGTTCCTATTGGAATACTATAAACTATAAACCTACTATAAAAATTTAACATTATTTGGTTTTTTTTATTTCACCAGAAACAAAATTTAATGAGAATTTCACATTAAAACGGCTTATATGTAGAGATATTTTAGTTCTCGAGTAATCGCTGTATTTCCGTCTACAACTCTGCCCGCAAATATACTACATAGGGTGCAGCAGTTGTTTTATAGGCACATGTTAGTTTAAATGCTGCTCTATTGTCGCAGGTTACATAGAACATTCCAGACATTTGACATTTAGAAACGTATTTATAAATTGTATTGACGTACAACACTGCGTTAGAACTGTCTTAAAAACAATATCTTTAAAACCCACTTAACACCAACAAATAAACTACATATTGTTAATTAATAACACATAGGCCTAATGATTGGTTGTCAGATCTACTATGACTAAATTATTTGTTTCAGTTTGGACGAATTTACAAAAACTACGAGACGTTTCGTGAGAACGCTAACCCAATCGCAGCTGCAAAGGGAAATCATCATAGATTTGTCTCACCTGAGGTATAAAAATAAATTTACGACCGATCGAGTTTCTTGCCTTCTTGTCTGTACATACTGATAGCACACCACGGATGAGGTATAAAAATAAATTTACGACCGATCGAGTTTCTTGCCTTCTTGTCTGTACATACTGATAGCACACCACGGAGCATCAATTTAACTTTAAGATATGGCATAATTTCCATTAATTATTGTTTTCTGTTGTTGTATAGTAGGCCTATAATACACCACATTCTTACTCTATCGCACGATGACCAATCGCACTGTAACCGACGACTTGACTGGAAATAATTATGTGTAACTGTGTTGGTATTACGGTGGGTGGGAATCTATATAGTGTTTATCAGATGCATGGGCGGTAGTAAATAGGGAGATCAGCTGTTGTTGACGTGGACGATAGCACTGCCATAGACACAGCTCTATTGCGGACGTGGAATATTGCACTGCCATAGACACGGCTCTATTGTGGACGTAGAATATTGCACTGCCATAGACACAGCTCTATTGCGGACGTGGAATATTGCACTGCCATAGACACGGCTCTATTGTGGACGTAGAATATTGCACTGCCATAGACACAGCTCTATTGCGGACGTGGAATAAGCACTGCCATAGACACAGCTCTATTGTGGACGTAGAATATTGCACTGCCATAGACACGGCTCTATTGTGGACGTAGAATATTGCACTGCCATAGAGACAGCTCAATTGTGGACGTAGAATATTGCACTGCCATAGACACAGCTCTATTGCGGACGTGGAATATTGCACTGCCATAGACACGGCTCTATTGTGGACGTAGAATATTGCACTGCCATAGAGACAGCTCAATTGTGGACGTAGAATATTGCACTGCCATAGACACAGCTCTATTGTGGACGTAGAATATTGCACTGCCATAGACACGGCTCTATTGTGGACGTAGAACATTACACTACCATGGACACGGCTCTATTGTGGACGTAGAATATTGCACTGCCATAGACACGGCTCTATTGTGGACGTAGAATATTGCACTGCCATAGACACGGCTCATTGTGGACGTAGAATATTGCACTGCCATAGACACAGCTCTATTGTGGATGTAGGATATTGCACTGCCATAGACACAGCTCTATTGTGGACGTGGAAGATTGCACTGCCATAGACACAGCTCTATTGCGGACGTAGAATATTGCACTGCCATAGACACAGCTCTATTGTGGACGTAGAATATTGCACCGCCATAGACACGGCTCTATTGTGGACGTAGAATATTGATCTGCCATAGACACAGCTCTATTGTGGACGTGGAATATTGCACTGCCATAGACACGGCTCTATTGTGGACGTAGAATATTGCACTGCCATAGACACGGCTCTATTATGGACGTGGAATATTGCACTGCCATAGACACGGCTCTATTGTGGACGTGGAATATTGCACTGCCATAGACACGGCTCTATTGTGGACGTAGAATATTGCACTGCCATAGACACAGCTCTATTGTGGACGTGGAAGATTGCACTGCCATAGACACAGCTCTATTGCGGACGTAGAATATTGCACTGTCATAGACACAGCTCTATTGTGGACGTAGGATATTGCACTGCCATAGACACGGCTCTATTGTGGACGTAGAATATTGCTCTGCCATAGACACAGCTCTATTGTGGACGTGGAATATTGCACTGCCATAAACACGGCTCTATTGTGGACGTAGAATATTGCACTGCCATAGACACGGCTCTATTGTGGACGTAGAATATTGCACTGCCATAGACACAGCTCTATTGTGGACGTGGAATATTGCACTGCCATAAACTCGGCTCTATTGTGGACGTAGAATATTGCACTGCCATAGACACGTTTCTATTGTGGACGTAGAATATTGCACTGCCATAGACACAGCTCTATTGCGGACGTAGAATATTGCACTGCCATAGACACAGCTCTATTGTGGACGTAGGATATTGCACTGCCATAGACACGGCTCTATTGTGGACGTAGAATATTGCACTGCCATAGACACAGCTCTATTGTGGACGTAGAATATTGCACTGCCATAGACACGGCTCTATTGTGGACGTAGAATGTTGCACTGCCATAGACACAGCTCTATTGTGGAAGTTGAAGGTTGCAGTGCCATGACACAACTCTTATTGTGGACGTAGGATATTGCACTGCCATAGACACGGCTCTATTGTGGACGTAGAATATTGCACTGCCATAGACACGTTTCTATTGTGGACGTAGAATATTGCACTGCCATAGACACAGCTCTATTGTGGACGTAGGATATTGCACTGCCATAGACACGGCTCTATTGTGGACGTAGAATATTGCACTGCCATAGACACGGCTCTATTGTGGACGTAGAATATTGCACTGCCATAGACACAGCTCTATTGTGGACGTAGAATATTGCACTGCCATAGACACTGCTCTATTGTGAACGTAGGATATTGCACTGCCATAGACACGGCTATATTGTGGACGTAGAATATTGCACTGCCATAGACACAGCTCTATTGTGGACGTAGAATATTGCACTGCCATAGACATAGCTCTATTGTGGACGTAGGATATTGCACTGCCATAGACACGGCTCTATTGTGGACGTAGAATATTGCACTGCCATAGACACAGCTCTATTGTGGAAGTTGAAGGTTGCAGTGCCATGACACAGCTCTATTGTGGACGTAGAATATTGTACTGCCATAGACACAGCTCAATTATGGACGTATAAAATTGCACTGCCATAGACACGGCTCTATTGTGGAAGTTGAAGTGCCATGACACAGCTCTATTGTGGACGAAGAATATTGTACTGCCATAGACACAGCTCTATTGTGGACGTAGGATATTGCACCGCCATAGACACAGCTCTATTGTGGACGTGGAAGATTGCACTGCCATAGACACGGCTCTATTGTGGACGTGGAAGATTGCACTGCCATAGACACAGCTCTATTGTGACGTGGAATATTGCACTGCCATAGACACAGCTCTATTGTGGACGTAGAATATTGCACTGCCATAGACACAGCTCTATTGTGGACGTAGGATATTGCACCGCCATAGACACGGCTCTATTGTGGACGTAGAATATTGCACTGCCATAGACACAGCTCAATTGTGGACGTATAATATTGCACTGCCATAGACACAACTCTATTGTGGACGTGGAAGATTGCACTGCCATAGACACGGCTCTATTGTGGACGTGGAAGATTGCACTGCCATAGACACAGCTCTATTGTGACGTGGAATATTGCACTGCCATAGACACAGCTCTATTGTGGACGTAGAATATTGCACTGCCATAGACACAGCTCTATTGTGGACGTAGGATATTGCACCGCCATAGACACGGCTCTATTGTGGACGTAGAATATTGCACTGCCATAGACACAGCTCTATTGTGGACGTAGAATATTGCACTGCCATAGACACAGCTCTATTGTGGACGTAGGATATTGCACTGCCATAGACACCGCTCCATTGTGGACGTGGAATATTGCACTGCCATAAACTCGGCTCCATTGTGGACGTGGAATATTGCACTGCCATAAACTCGGCTCTATTGTGACGTGGAATATTGCACTGCCATAGACACAGCTCTATTGTGACGTGGAAGATTGCACTGCCATAAACACGGCTACTTTGTGGACGTAGAATATTGCACTGCCATAGATACAGCTCTATTGTGGACGTAGAATATTGCACAGTCATAGACACAACTCTATTGTGGACGTAGGATATTGCACTGCCATAGACACGGCTCTATTGTGGACGTAGAATATTGCACTGCCATAGACACGGCTCTATTGTGGGCGTAGAATATTGCACTGCCATAGACACATCTCTATTGTGGAAATATAATATTGCACTGCCATAGAGACAGCTCTATTGTTGACGTAGAATATTGCACTGCCATAGACACAGCTCTACAGTGGACGTAGAAGATTACACTGCCATAGACACAGCTCTATTGTGGACGTAGAATATTGCACTGCCATAGACACAGCTCTATTGTGGACGTAGAATATTGCACTGCCATAGACACGGCTCTATTGTGGACGTAGAATATTGCACTGCCATAGACACAGCTCTATTGTGGAAGTTGAAGGTTGCAGTGCCATGACACAGCTCTATTGTGGACGTAGAATATTGCGCTGCCATAGACACAGCTCTATTGTGGACGTAGGATATTGCACTGCCATAGACACGGCTCTATTGTGGACGTAGAATATTGCACTGCCATAGACACGGCTCTATTGTGGACGTAGAATATTGCACTGCCATAGACACAGCTCTATTGTGGACGTAGAATATTGCACTGCCATAGACACTGCTCTATTCTGAACGTAGGATATTGCACTGCCATAGACACGGCTATATTGTGGACGTAGAATATTGCACTGCCATAGACACAGCTCTATTGTGGACGTAGAATATTGCACTGCCATAGACATAGCTCTATTGTGGACGTAGGATATTGCACTGCCATAGACACGGCTCTATTGTGGACGTAGAATATTGCACTGCAATAGACACAGCTCTATTGTGGAAGTTGAAGGTTGCAGTGCCATGACACAGCTCTATTGTGGACGTAGAATATTGTACTGCCATAGAAACAGCTCAATTATGGACGTATAATATTGCACTGCCATAGACACGGCTCTATTGTGGAAGTTGAAGTGCCATGACACAGCTCTATTGTGGACGAAGAATATTGTACTGCCATAGGCACAGCTCAATTGTGGACGTATAATATTGCACTGCCATAGACACAGCTCTATTGTGGACGTGGAAGATTGCACTGCCATAGACACGGCTCTATTGTGGACGTGGAAGATTGCACTGCCATAGACACAGCTCTATTGTGACGTGGAATATTGCACTGCCATAGACACAGCTCTATTGTGACGTGGAATATTGCACTGCCATAAACACGGCTCCTTTGTGGACGTAGAATATTGCACTGCCATAGACACATCTCTATTGTGGAAATATAATATTGCACTGCCATAGAGACAGCTCTATTGTTGACGTAGAATATTGCACTGCCATAGACACAGCTCTACAGTGGACGTAGAATATTACACTGCCATAGACACAGCTCTATTGTGGACGTAGAATATTACACTGCCATTGACACAGCTCTATTGTGGACGTAGAATATTGCACTGCCATAGACACAGGTCTATTGTGGACGTGGAATATTACACTGCCATAGACACAGCTCTACAGTGGACGTAGAAGATTACACTGCCATAGACACAGCTCTATTGTGGACGTAGAATATTGCACTGCCATAGACACAGCTCTATTGTGGACGTAGAATATTGCACTGCCATAGACACAGCTCTATTGTGGACGTAGAATATTGAACTGCCATAGAGACAGCTCAATTGTGGACGTCGAATATTGCACTGCCATAGACACAGCTCTACAGTGGACGTAGAAGATTACACTGCCATAGACACAGCTCTATTGTGGACGTAAAATATTGCACTGCTATAGAGACAGCTCAATTGTGGACGTAGAATATTGCACTGTCATAGACACAGCTCTATTGTGGACGTAGAATATTGCACTGCCATAGACACGGCTCTATTGTGGATGTAGTATATTGCACTGCCATAGACACAGCTCTATTGTGGACGTAGAATATTACACTGCCATAGAGACAGCTCAATTGTGGACGTAGAATATTGCACTCCCATAGACACAGATATATTATGGACTTGGGATATTGCACTGCCATAGACACGGCTCTATTGTGGACGTAGAATATTGCACTGCCATAGAGACAGCTCAATTGTGGACGTAGAATATTGCACTGCCATAGACACAGCTCTACAGTGGACGTAGAATATTGCACTGCCATAGACACAGCTCAATTGTGGACGTAGAATATTGCACTGCCATAGACACAGCTCTACAGTGGACGTAGAATATTGCACTGCCATAGACACAGCTCTATTGTGGACGTAAAATATTGCACTGCCATAGAGACAGCTCAATTGTGGACGTAGAATATTGCACTGCCATAGACACAGCTCTATTGTGGACGTAGAATATTACACTGCCATAGAGACAGCTCAATTGTGGACGTAGAATATTGCACTGCCATAGACACAGCTATATTATGGACTTGGAACATTGCACTGCCATAGACACGGCTCTATTGTGGAAGTTGAAAGTTGCAGTGCCATGACACAGCTCTATTGTGGACGTAGAATATTGCACTGCCATAGAGACAGCTCAATTGTGGACGTAGAATATTGCACTGCCATAGAGACAGCTCAATTGTGGACGTAGAATATTGCACTGCCATAGACACAGCTCTATTGTGGACGTAGAATATTGCACTGCCATAGAGACAGCTCAATTGTGGACGTAGAATATTGCACTGCCATAGACACGGCTCTATTGTGGATGTAGAATATTGCACTGCCATAGACACGACTCTATTGTGGACGTAGAATATTGCACTGCCATAGACGCAGCTCTATATTGTGGTTGTGGACATGGAAGATAGCATGTCCACAATCTAATCGGTTAATATCCGTATGCATTATTTAAGCGGGACGAATTTAAAAACTATATTTAATAAGTTTATTGAGTAACTTCCAAGTGTACGATTTATATCAAATCTTCCCCTCATTCAAATACGTGCAGTGCATAAAATTAACTCAAAGACTCAGACAGGGTTGCCACTCTAGTTCAGTTTCAATTTTCCCTGACTTTATGAAAAAATTCCATGACTGCAGGTACACAGCATTTTTATAGAATACAGTATACTTATATATTATTGGCCGCTTTATTATATTCCAAACAATGTTACGAGTTAAGCAATTAGAGTGCACCTATATTTAGTGATGCGAGGAAATCAAAAGGCGAGCGAAGCGAGCAGAAAAATTGTACCCATTTTCGCTTATGAAACATGTTCTGTATATCACATTCCCTGACATTTCAAGAAAAAATGAAATTCCCTGACTATTCCAGGTATTCCAAGTGAGTGGCAACCCTGTCAGATTGTTGAGTGGAGTATAAAAGTTGATGGAGCTGAAGTAGCAAAAGTTTAACGGAGAAAATAAAATTTCTGACCAGTAAGAAGTCGGATGGTCAAACTATCTCTGTTTCTAAATTCCATGCAATATCAGTACGATATGTAGAAATAATATTCCACGACAACATGGTGTATATCGGATACATACAGTATTTATAAAAAACAATTATTAACAATTTATTTAGTGATTCTAATTTTATAAAAATATATCATAACAATTTATTATTTATCTATAGTTACTAATATTAGTATAATTATATCTCATTTCTCATGAACTTAAATGTTTAACAACATAAAGTAAACTTCAGTTGGTTCCAGGGTTCCGGAGTTCTGACACTAAAGAACCGACTATCTCGTCAAAAAATAAATTATACTTCGAATACAACTCTGACTAGGACCAAAAAATATAAAACAATTGAAAAAATAGACTCATGGTAATAACGTGGGCTAAACAATCATTCTCAAAAATTACTTTCATTTTTTAATAAACAAACCATTATTTTGTTCTAAATAATGCTGAATTTTTGAGTCGTTGTCCTGTGCATAAATTTTTAAGGACTCCAGCTAAAAACATGGACTAGAGGGGACTCAAATCCGGAACCCTGATAATTACAAACAATAAACTAATCGGACTCCATATTATCTGAAACATCAGTATCTTCGTCGTCTTTACTAAGAACTGATTTATCCAGTTTATCTCTCAACGTAGTGTACGCTTTATGCACCGGCACGGAATGCTCCTCGCCAGGACGAACAACTTCCAGGATCGTAACGAGAATATCTACTGGCATCTTATAGGCCACGAAGTACAGCAAGCGAACCACGTGTTTGATAACGTTCTCCTGGGAAGACGAACTTCGTAGCAGAAACTCGTCGAACACACCTTGACAGAACGCGGGTCTGGCGAACTCGTCCGGTATCGAGCACAAAGAGGAAACGAGTCCGTTTATCAGACTATCGTTCTGCCAGATATCCAGTTCGCAGTCGGCTAGTAACGGCAACAAACGCGGGATGTTGTGTCTCCCGTAGTTTCCGTTACAGACTTTATCTACGTATTGGAGGGTTATTAGCACGGCTAGTTTGTTGCATTTAATCCCGGCGACCACGGTCTTTGGGAGGGGCTCGGGTGTGGGCAGGGAGCCCGGCTCATCCTCGGGGTGGTCCCGAGCTAACTCCTCGATTATACGGGAGTCCGACAGTCGGATCTGGTCGTCCACCATCACGGACTGGATGGACGGGACGAGTTTACTGATGGTGTCGGAGGATAGACGCGGCTCCTTAAACACCTGGGTAATAAAGATAATAAAGTAAAACTAATTTAAACTAAAACATGTAAATAAAATTTATCGAAACTTAAAGCCTCGGTTATATTATTATTAGGAACTTGTGTGCGCATCGATTATACCATACTTCCGGGATCCGTAGTAGACTTCCGGGATGCGTCATGGACCAATTTCTAGCAACTTCCGGGTCAAACCCGCTAATTCTGGTTACCAGTAATCTACTTAACATAGCGAAGTGAAAAAAAAACAAATTATTATAAAATAAAACAACTCGAAAAAGTTTAAAGTAAAAGACAGACAACAGAACCGTTAAAAAAATATAATTAAATTGAGATAAGTTGTTGAGTTAGACAATATATAATAATAGATACCTAGGAACCTGAGCTGAAGATTAATAATAATTAATTAATCAATGATGGGGAACTGGACGAGAGTAACATCTCGTCTTAGTGTTAAATAATCAATTAAGGGAAAGAAGCGGGTTACAGTGGCAAGTTATTCTAACCAAAACAATAAACAAATATCAATAGAACAGGTTACAGTTACAGTATATTTTTAAGAGTTTTCAATTTTCCCCTTGAGAATATCTGCTTAAATCACACCATACATCTAAAATAAAACAATACCGCGGTATGTAAATATCACACGACAATACCTGGGAATCTATAATATCCCACGCCGATAAGGCGAGGTTAGCTAATCGGAGTAGCAAAGCGATCTCTCGGTTATCGCGGGGTAATCCTTCACTAACAACCACCACCTGCTCCAACAGGTTAACTATACTACGAGATATCGTGTATATCGCGAAGGGGTCGCACAATATCATCGCGATATCCCCGAGTACCTCCTGCCCTTTACGCAACCCGTCGAGGTACTTCTCCAACTGAATCCCCCGTTTAGTGTCTATCATTCGCTCCCGGATACACGCATCCAGACACCACGCGAACTTATGACACAAATCCACCTCGCAAATCGCGTTGTTATTCGCATCGTGCAGCGCCATTAACAACTCCGCTCGCAATGTGCAATAATGGACATTGCGTGTTCGCAGGAACAATGTGCGAAGAAACTGCAACGTAACATCGTACAGTTTAACCTGCTGGCCTATCATTTCTAATTGTTTAGCTATTAGTTCGCTTTGCCTGCGAGTTTTAGGGGAAACAGAATATAAGGAATTCTTCGTGGATAAACTGAACATGGATTCCTCTTTGTGCGAAACATATTCCGTTAGTAAAGGGGATAATTCGTCGCCGAATAAACTCTGATTCTGTCGCCAAATATGTCGTTTAACTTCGATGGGACAATCTCGATACAATTCTTTATCGGTAACAAGTTTTTTTATTGTTCCGGGAGGGATTGTATCCACACGTTGTAGTAAATGCATTACTATCGGTCGCAGCACAGGCACTTTTATTACTGGGTAGGACTTCGCTAAGAGTTCTAGCAACTGTTTCTGCCCGGATTTCTGGTCCGGTGGTTCCGTTTTAGAGGCCAAGGCGTCGATTCGCTCCATCAGACGGGTTCGCAACTCGAGGAATACCGACTGGTGGAACTGCAGCCGTCGGACGTTGTGCAGGTCGAGTAGCGGCAAGGCCGGTTGCAACGAAGGGAGGAGAATTCCGTTCTCCGTTTGGAACTCCTCGATCGCTCGCAGGGGGTCGCTGCAGTTAGTCAACGTGTCCCTGAGATACTCGCTGCCTGGGATACCGATCTCTTCGAGTCCCGACATTGTACTTGTAGGCCTAACAACGGTTGCGTTTTGCGTACGGTCGGCACGGTAGCAGGAAAACAGGCAGTAAAATGAAAAGCTACAAAGGTGACCAAGTGCAAGTACTACTGCTGGCAGCCCAGCAGCATACTAGTCAGCTAGTAGGAGTAGCTGAGTAGGCCTACCGTAGAACCGTGCCGTTCGTTATCGGTCACTGGTAGCCGGTAGCGTAAACTAAAAAATGGAGGGAATGATTAAAATATTAATAAAAAAAATAAATAAAAAAATATATAATAAAAATTAAAAATAAAACGATGGAATGCAGTTTCGTGTACCAGTAAATTTTTGCATAGGCAACCAATGACTGAATGATGAATCGAACTAGAGCCTTTCTGCCTTTAGAGTTAAATTCAAATATGCTCAATCCAGCAATCCAACAAAAGTTATTGGGAAGTTTGGTTTGGTGTGTTAGAGGTGTAAAGGCATGACTCATGGTACAGCAGCAGCTTGGAGTCAGGCAGTACTGGTGCAGGCTGCAGGGCGGCCCTTTCATCAGTTCATTGCAAAACCCAGAATCCCCATCACTTTTCATTTTGAGAAAAACGCAAGACTTTGAACCTTCTGCGATTGATGATCAAACTATGAAATCAACCCAAAATTTCTCAGCAATTTTTGACGTATGGCCTTTTCACACTTTAGCTACGCCTACGATATGCAATACCGGTACCGGTTGCCGGTAAATGATTATTACTTTTACCGCATTGCGATGCTGTGCGATGTGAGTACGGTTCTCGCTACCCCGGGATCTGATATTTCTCTCAGCATTCTGCGGAGCAGGCGAAGCCTTAAATAATAATAAAAGTTAAAAACTCTTTTATTAATCTATAACATATCAAATGAAATAAAAATAAGAATATTACCCGCAGGAACACCCGTGCAATAATTAATAATCAATAATTAATAAAATGGTTGAGTCAAACAATTCAGTAACGAAGGTTGGTAATAGCGCGATACGGGTCGGCAGGGCCCGCGGTATTAGGTGGGTATGGGTCGGTACAACTCTGTATTATATATATCGCTGATTCTCTACTCCATGCATGTCGTTATGGCCCTGTATGCATCGGTAGCTAATGCCCAGAAACCCCAGATGATACCAAAATAAACTCCATAGATCTGTATAGTGATCTTATTTGAATTTACCTCTCTTTTATGAAAGCTCTACTGTAGTCCGATTAATTCAATGTTTACCTTCGCAAAAACTCACCTACGCGAAACTGATTCCATCGGCTACGCGTAGCCTACACCGACGCGGGAAAGTCAAACCCCAAAGACAGGTTGACAACATGTAATATGTTGCTTAATAAATGTTATAATGTGCTACATAACAACACTTGTACGGAATATAAGATTCCTTTAAAATATAAATTGTGGAAAAATTATGTAAGTCGATAAATATTTTAATTTTTATCTCACGAAAAGCGGCGTTACATTATTTATTATAGATGATTCGTAACTTGCATTACGGATGGATTTATCATGTAAATTAAATAAATAATTTTTAATAGTTTGAAAATGACAATTCAAATGTATCAGTTCTGAGATATACTGTTGCATGTAGGCCTGAAATAACATTAAAAAAATTATATTCATTCAGCCAGATAGATCTGGTTGAATGATAGATCATAAATCATAAATAATATAACACACTTCTTGGGGCCTTCGCCCACACGGATGGGGGTAAACGCTACACCTACTTTTAGACTGGTTAGTAAAGAAGCAGGTTACAGAGGCGGGTTGAAGGAACCAAAACAATAAATGAGATCTGGTACTATTTCAGAAAACCAAATTTAATTGAGAATAAACACCTTGAGAATCAACACTCAGATGCATAGGCCTACAGGCTTATAAATACTGTTCATAGGCGTATGTACGCGTATATAGGTGTATATGTAGGTGTAGGCATTTACCCATTACCCCCATATGTGGGTGTAGGTGTAGTAATTTACCCATTAACCCCACACGTAAGTCCAGATGAGCCTTTGTGTAGAGTTACAATTATTGGACCTAGTCGTTCGCCCCCTAGCGGTCGACGGATGAACTACAGAAGTCTGTCTGTGTGTATAATTTCTAAACGTTTTATAGACTATGTAATATGTATACCAAATTGGGTTCCATTTCATCAAAGATTCACCGACTTATTAACATTCAAATATTTTCGTTGCCAGCGACGACGACAAAAACAAACACGACGACAGGCGGGTCAACTAATTATAATTATATCCCCACGTTAAGGCTCACCTGGACTTATGTAGCTCGCCCCGCTGCACACACAGTAGCACACAACATTATTTAGGACTGAAGCACATACAGTAGGCCTAGGCATAATTATATGTAGGGCCTTGCGAATTATTTTTTCTTTTTACATTTTTGTAATTATTTTTTTGAATTTTTTTCGAAAATATTTTTTTTCTTTTTTTTCGATATTATTAATTTAATTTTTTCGAAAGTATTTTTCTTTTTTCGAAAGTATTTTTTGTTGAAAATGCCGGCTAACCCAACATCATGCTCTTCCAGATCTCACGATGACCATACACTTTCCAAGATTATCCCTATTCCCAAGTCCTGTGTTCTTGAGCATTTGAGGAAAGTATTTGGCTGTCCACCGCGCCTATTCTCACCAGCAGACTGCCATAGTACAAGGTTGTGTACAGGATCATCCTGAGGCAAAAATAATTCCCAGCAATCTTAAAGCGGCGTCTCTACAGGGTGATGCTGGGTCTTAGCAATGAGTGAATGTTATACACGTAATATAATATACTATACTAATAATATACTATACTATGCTATAGGCCTACCTGGTAATCACTATCAGGGTGACTACTGTACATAACAAAGACCAAAGACCCAAATAATGTATAAATTGAATTGAATAAATTGAATAATGAATAAATAAATGTATAATATTGTAACATGTGTTAACCTTCGTTTATTGTTTTGGTTCCCCAACACGCATCTGTAACCTGCTCCTTTACTAACCTGATCCTTTAAATGGCAATGGGACCTAACCCTCTATGGCAATGGGAACTAACGGTCTTTGGGACCTAATACGACTTTAGCTCTTTGTTTTTCGCCCCAAAGGGCGTTAGGTCCCATTGCCATTAAAAGGACCAGCTAAGTAAAGGAGCAGGTTACAGAGGCGTGTTGGGGGGAACCAAAACAATAAACGAAAGTTAACAATATTATACAGGTCTTTATTATTTGGGTCTTTGGTCTTTGCTTTATAGTCACCCCGATCAATATACCGAATGTTACATTGATACCATTCAGAGATTCAGTATCAATACAGTGCTGTCCTGGCACAAAGTTTCACATTCTACTTCATCAGGCTTCAGGTTAAGTTCAGGTGCTTCTAGTAAATAACTCCTCGCCAATTCGAAAATTGACAGTGTGGTTTAGTGCATAGCATATTTCCCATAATTTTGACAACTACTTGGTTCTCAATTTAAAATCTCAATTTATAAAAATATTAATTTGTAATTGGATATTCTTAAATATTGGCAAATAATGATTTTTTTTAAAACTGCCTCAATTTCGGACTGGGCCAGTTCAATACACATATAATAATAACAATAAGAATCATTATGCTTTAGAAAAAAAATACTTTCGAAAAAAAATAAAAAAAATATTGAAAAATACTTTCAAAATGAACCATGCTATCCAACACGCTTATTCTCTCTGAGGACGCCAAAGAACTTGTTTGTGCACTGGCTGAATATAATGGTTGCTGCTGGTCCTTAAAGTAATGTGGAGGCCGGGAACGGTTCCGCTATATGGTATAATCGTGATTACGGGTAGGTGTGAATTAATTAACTTCACAGTGTACAACGCACGCTATTTCTTTTCGTCATGCGTCAATCTGTGTCCATTTCTGTTTACACAGATCACCTACAGTAGTTTTTAAGAATCGCCACAATCCATTCCACCCGCATGCGATATTAATATTCACACTTCAGCTAACCTTCTTAGAGGTTATTAGAGGCAGGTCGCAATCAAAAGCCGTGATTTAAACCAATTAAAGTATTGGGATTACAGGTAGATAGTTAGCATTATCTTAACCGGCCTGCAAAATGCTAATACAGTAATAAGGTTAACTGGCCAGGTTAATCTTATCTTAGGTGGTGTATATAGTTGTATCTAATCTGATGGCTTTAGTGTTTACGGTAGCGGTGCAAGTGGTATGATAAATCGGTATTGGGCTACAGTATATTTCATAATTCCTGTAATAATTAAAGGATTATTACAGGATTAGAACGAATGATTTATTGTAGTGTAGAGGGAGTTATTGCGTATTTCTTACTTCAACTTTTATTATAAGAAGGGATCTAGGGGTCTTAACCTCGAATGATAAGTTTATTTTACCGAAAATAACTTATCTTTTATTGGCGCAATTGTACGACTAATCCCATCACATGCGTACTTTTTAACCGGGTAGTGTACAAATTTAGGAATCGCGTAATTTTTTCTTGAAATTAATATCTCATATCTCTCCAAACCACGTACGCGTTTCGACCTTACTGGGTCTCATCAGCGTGGTGTCGGATTCGAACCTGGGACCTCGAGGCGGAAGCCGAGACTACAACCACTAGGCCACCTAGGTTAAGACCCCTAGATCCCTTCTTATAATAAATGTATAATAACAAACACCTCGAAAAATACAGCTTGCCAACACATTGTTACTTCAACTTAACTTTTCTTACTGAAACTTCACTTTACTGTAAAATTTTGTGTGGTTGAAATTTTAATGAGTAATGTTTATTTTTAACAAAAACAATCGTTTATTTCAACTGACATCCACTATAATAAAGGCTTGTATTTTATTTACATATCAATTTAATTAAAAAAAAACTTTTAATTTTTAATTACTTCTAGTACGTTTATCTAACTCTAAAAAGGACAACAATTACAGTAGCTGTTTGTTTATAATGGGTAACTTTAAAACGAAAATAAGCCTGAAAGTTGAAATTGTTTCGAAACCTTTGTCTTGGAAAGAAAGTCAGAACGGAACCTTAAGATTCTATTATTTATCCGTATGGCAGCAGTAGTTCCAGTACTCCTCTATGGGAGTCCATGCTGGGCTCTAACTGCAGAGGATACCAAATCTCTGGGTGGCATTTCACAAAAATGCTGCGCCGGGTTCATTGTGTCAAGTACAATGAACACATCTCCAATCACACTCTATACAGTACAACATTGGATGTGTTCCATTAATCTCCCCTAGCTTGACACTTGAACGACGGAACCACCTCCGCTTTGCAGGACATTGCTTTCGCCGTGAGGACCAGCCAGTGCATAATCTTGTACTTTGGCAGCCTTATGGAGTAACAAGCATGGTGGACAGCCCATGACTTTCTTGAGACGCATCTTAAAGGACACTGGCCTTGAAGATGCGGATGATCTAGCAAATGTCATTGGTAATAGGGAGATGTGGCGGCGCAATTTTGTCGTCAATCTGGGACAGCATTCTTAATATATATGTAATATAAATAATGCAGTTGCGATGCAGAATGCCGATCGTAGTAGTAGTAGTAGTAACCTCAACAAATAATTTTTTTTATTATGATTAAAGTGAAATACCAACAGTTTTTACTGGTTCGGGCAACTGCAAAGACTCTAATTTGCTACAACAAATATACATTCTGAGTGTGTAGATGATTTTTTTTGAAATTTTGTTTAAAATTTATCTAAATTTAATCTAATAGTTATCTTTTGATCTAATACAGATGTTATATAATTTAATAATAATAATTTTGTCACTTATTCGCAGGAGAATGAGTTGCATGTAGCTAATACTGTAACGGTCGATGGAGATATGATCATGAATTCTCGTCAGTACAGGAAGTTTCGTAGCATGTTGGACAACGACGAACCAGATCAGCATTCCGATGCCCTGAGTCATACGGATAAGATGAGTAAACGGAAGGGAACGGAAGACCTGACAACACGTTGGCCGCAAGGGAAAGTTCCGTATAGGATAAACCCAATACTAAGTAAGTTGGAATGCAGCACTGGCATGTTTCCGATCCTAAAATCAGATAGGGGGACTCTGGACCCGGTCAAAATTCAACCCTCTCCAGGGGATGGTTATTGGAAGCATTTAGCGAGAACTCAAAATATTAAAATATAAGATAATAGTGGGGTAATGAAATAAGAAACCTAGATAATCAATATTCTTTTAAATCTCCAATTAAATCTCACCTCCTTTTTCAATGTAAAAATAGGTACAATAGTCCTACAGTAAGTTATTAGTTTAATACAGTAACTTACTATATAAAGTAAATTACGTTTTATAAATTGTGCTTTACATTCAGGTATTGTACTGTACAGTTACATCTTTATCGCTGAGTCGAAGTATTGTCTCGGTCTTGAGGTTGAAGTTGTAAATAGTGTAATTAAGTTTTATATTGGTTTTAGGTTAGTGCAGTGAAATTGTGTAATGTTGCATATGTAACCAAGTAACGTAACCTTGGAAATAAGCTGCAAAGTTTTAGAGGTGTTCCTATATGTTATGTTGGACAATACCTATATACATTGATGGTGTATTTGTTATCGTTATTACATTCTATAAATAAATCAACTGTATCTATACAGTACATTATTGGAGAACGGTTATCATGGATTGCTTTACTTTATGAAAATTCACGCGAATATAATGTAATACAGTATGGTTAACAGACGTTTCGGTCTAAGACGTTTTGGCCTAGGACGTTTCGGCCCAATAAATGAAATACAAGATTTGCTTGTCGGACGTTTTGGCCCAAAGATTCACTTTACTCCCTTAAAATAAGCTATTAATAATAAGTTATTCAATATATTTGTTTTGTAGTTGTTACGTTCGTTACAAGAGGAGTTGTCAGTAGGAACTGCTCCGACACTGTTTGAAAGTCGTCAAGATCGAAGTTCTACATTATATTTATAAATAATAACTAATGTAATATTATTATTATTATTTATTAATATAAATTTACACCATACTGTAACTTAGAACAAAGATAACATATGCTGACAAATTAACTTTAGTTAATACAGTTAGATAGTTAAAAGTAAGTAATAGTAAAGGTAATAGGTAAAGTAATAAAGGTAAAGTAATAGTTAAAAACATACGTATTTTAAAATGTGAGTCAATAAATAAAGTACATTAAAATACACCGAATTAAAATTATTACTGTATTTTAATGTTAGACTTAAAAATATAATAGATAAGAAATATTCCATTAAAGGGGCATTGCTAATAATTATGAGACAGACTGGATGTCATATGGAATGAGATAAAATATATGCGTATTAAATTTAAATTTAGATGAAATATATGGTATTAAATTTAAATTTAGAGGAAATATATGCGTATTAAAAGGACAAGAGTGGATGTGAAGTGAAATAAAATATGTATTAATAAAAGCATTATACGTCGTTATCTATGGGTATAAATTCATCTATCATCGAGATGAGAGTTATTGTTTCAACAGATCATTAAGACATAGCTGCAACACACTGTCCAGCTACAAAAATTATCAATTGAGTAATGTTTAAAATGAATGAGCAAGCAAGCAAGCAAACAGTCGGCCGAAGCCGGAGGCGACCCGAAGGCTCCTCTTTCGATAGCTGCTACCCGAGGGTAGGGATGGGCGCTACTCCTATCCCAAGATTTGCTCCCAGTTATTTAACTGGTACTCATTTTATCGACCCCAGTGGATGAAAGGCTGAGTGGACCCTGGCGGGGCTGAACCTACAACCATAGATTGCAGGCCCGGCGCTCAACCAACTGAGCTACCCCGCCTTCGAAAAATTAATGAAGTATCTCCAAAATATATCGATCAGACGATATTTAAGCCCTAAATGGTTCGTGAAATTGATTCGCTTTTGTAGTTTATTAGCAATGTGGTACTCGGTACCAAAAGTTTTGTTCTGACTTGCATTTTTTCGGCCGCAAAACATAAATGGGGCAGAGCACCACATGCATAATGTTTATTTTATTTTGAAATAAATTAAATAGCCATTTCATGAAAGATATTTCATTAAGTTTTTGTATGTTATTGGTAAATAATTATAATTTTAATGAATAGTTATTATCATATCAAACAAGTTGGCCTTTTCATTCGGTTACAGTCATGGGCCGAAACGTCCGGGCCGAATCGTCCGGGCCGAAATGTCCGGGCCGAAACGTCCTGGACCGAAACGTCCTAGGCCGAAACGTCTGTATACCGTACTGTATAATAGTGTATATCGCGGTACACTGGAACTTGTTTATGTAATCAACAAAAATAATATATTTCAAGCGCAAAATCCCTCGAATATCGTTTGTTTCACCAAGTTTGATGTTTCATTGGCTTCCGCTCGGGTGTCAGGTACGGCACCAGGTACCTCAGTCATTGCCCATTAATTACGGTTTGATTTGACGCGGGACACCAAGGTGTCCCACATTAACGTGCCTTTCCTGTAGTCCTAGCACCAACGCCTGAATTCAAGTAGTTTTAAATTTCACAATTAATTTCTTCGATAAAACACATATTTTTCTCGATATGCACGTACCCGTATCATTATAACATAAAAAGGAATCATATATGTGCAAACCTGAGGTACTAACGCCCACGAATATACTGTATCATAGAAAATAGATAAATATATTTTTGATTATTTTGTAATATAATAATAATAATATATATTTATTTATATAGCGCCAAATTTACATCATTTACGTACTCTAAGGCGCTGACAACACATACAGTAATACACAGTAATTAATAGTTCGTGACTGCAATGGCAATAGTTATGAGATAAAATCAACTAAATTAATGTAGTAATAAAAAACCAACAATAAAAACATCATAAAATATAGTAAAAACAAACAATAAAAACGATCATCGCAGATATTCCAATCTTACGGGTTAAGTTAACTAGTAATTAATGGCAATAGTTGTGAAATAAAATTATCCAATTAATTAATTAAAAAAATGTCAGTCGTCCATAAAAACAAATAAATAAATGTTTAGTTTAGATTTAACTTCATAGGCACTGCGTAATATAAGACACTAGTTCACGTGGTATTCCAGATTGTATAGGTGAGTTTTTAGACGTTTCTTAAAAATGCCCACATTCAATGATTCGCGTATGGCCGGAGGCAATGCGTTCCATACGGTTGGAGCAGCAATGGAGAACGATCGCCTACCATAATGTTCCGTATTGTAGCGAGGGGCCACGAGTAAACCCAGCCCGCTGGATCGCATCTCGTGGATGGGTATGTACGGAGTTAGTAAGTCGCTTAGATACTTCGGGGCACAGTTATTTACGCATTTCCAAGTTAGCAAGGCAATTTTAAAGTCGATACGGCGAACTATAGGTAACCAGTGCAATGCTTTTAGGGTTGAAGTTATATGGTCCCTCTTCTTTACACCACATAGAAGTCGAGCCGCGGAGTTTTGAACGTACTGTAGTTTCTGAATGTACTTTTTTGGCAGACCGTAGTAGAGAGAAATATTGGCGTCAAGCTTTGATGTGACAAGTGCGTGTATAAGTATTTCCATGTTTTGTTTACGATGTTTTCTTCATGTTTTAATATACGATTAAGAACTCAAAAGGTTATTATCACTCGGTGATATCTGTCTGTGAGTAACATAATCGGTATAATGTTACTCAATTTGCATAATTTTTAAATCTTAATTAAAACTAAAAACATAAATGTTTCGTTATCGAAAACAGTATTTCTCCCAAGCACACACCCCCCGCCCCCCCCCCCCCCACCCCCCCCACCCCCCCCCCCCCACCCCCCCCCCCCCCCCCCCCAATCCCAATACAAACTACTCATCCTAAAACAACATCGAAAGATCACAGAAAGCTAAGGATTTATCATCGTCCCCAACAGCAAACTTTATTCTCAACAGCCCCATCTCAAAGGGAAATAGAAGAGGTGCACATTAAAATAACGGTGCCGGTGCTGCTACTACAAAATGTATCTACCGAGCCAGCTTGTCATCATAAAATTAGGAATATCTCCAAAGAATACCAATGAATTGCAGCATGCCTTGTAAGGAATATAGGATTACCCAAATCAACTAATTTTACTCCAGGGGACAAAGTCATTAAATTTCTTTATATGACTGACTAACTTCCTGTTCGAACGAGGTGAGTGCTTGGGAAATATGTTTGTGTGCCTGGGGCGTATGAAGAGAATGCTGCGCCCAGGTGGGAATACATATTATCCCACCTCCCCCTCCCCTCCCCCACACAATCCCTGTAAATATATGAATTTCACTACACTCAAAACACCATCTCCTCAAAATACTGCTGATATGAATAATTGTCATGGGTGATAGGGAGTTGTGGCGGCGCAATTTTGTCGACAAGACGGCACAGCATTCTTAAAAATGCAGCTGCAATGCAGCATGCCGATCTTAGTAGTAGCTGATATGAAAACTGATTCTCAACTCAAGGATTTGAAGGGTCATTCATACGAATCATACCTCATACAACTAACTCTAAACTCTAGGGTTTAATAGTAAAGGCGGAATCGTATAGTTATATACTTTTTATGACTAATAAAAATCTTTAAAATTTCAGGTGCAGCTCATAAGGCCGCCATTAAGGAAGCTATTGACCATTGGCAAGAGAAAACCTGTATCCGATTCCAGAGGAAGATGGACTACCCAACACTTACCGAAGAAGGAGAACAGCTTAGGGAGTTAGGGCACATAAACTACCTCAACTTTACCACTGCCCCAAGTCAAAGGTAAACAAACTACTTGGTAGGGAAAACATAGTTGATCCTGAACAGAAATTGATTTTTATATATGTTCATACACTGTAGGTGTGTAGATGTGAAACGCTATGGTCAATACGATGTGAGTAGATCATTTACTAACATTTATTAACATAATTAACACGTATGAAGGCGGGGAAGCTCAGTTGGTTGAGCGCTGGGTCTGCAATCTTTTGGCTGTAGGTTCGAGCCCCGCCAGTGTCCCCTCAGTCTTTCATCCAATGGGGTTGATAAAATGAGGACAAGTATAATTACTGTGAGCAAAACTTGGGATAGGAGTAGCGCCCATCCCTACCTACAGGTAGTAGATAGGAGTAGCGCCCACCCCCTACCCTCGGGTAGCAGATAGGAGTAGCGCCCACCCCTACCCTCGGGTATCAGATATGAGTAGCGCCCATCCCTACCTACAGGTAGTAGATAGGAGTAGCGCCCACCCCCTACCCTCGGGTAGCAGATAGGAGTAGCGCCCACCCCTACCCTCGGATAGCAGATAGGAGTAGCGCCCACCCCTACCTTCGGGTAGCAGATAGGAGTAGCGCCCACCCCCTACCTTCGGGTAGCAGATAGGAGTAGCGCCCACCCCTACCCTCGGGTATCAGATATGAGTAGCGCCCATCCCTACCTACAGGTAGTAGATAGGAGTAGCGCCCACCCCCTACCCTCGGGTAGCAGATAGGAGTAGCGCCCACCCCTACCCTCGGGTATCAGATATGAGTAGCGCCCATCCCTACCTACAGGTAGTAGATAGGAGTAGCGCCCACCCCCTACCCTCGGGTAGCAGATAGGAGTAGCGCCCACCCCTACCCTCGGATAGCAGATAGGAGTAGCGCCCACCCCTACCTTCGGGTAGCAGATAGGAGTAGCGCCCACCCCCTACCTTCGGGTAGCAGATAGGAGTAGCGCCCACCCCCTACCCTCGGGTAGCAGATAGGATTAGCGCCCACCCCCTACCCTCGGGTAGCAGATAGGAGTAGCGCCCACCCCTACCCTCGGGTAGCAAATAGGAGTAGCGCCCACCCCTACCCTCGGGTAGCAGATATGAGTAGCGCCCACCCCTACCTTCGGGTAGCAGATAGGAGTAGCGAACCACCCCTACCTTCGGGTAGCAGATAGGAGTAGCGCCCACCCCTGCCTTCGTGTAGCAAATGGGAGTAGCGCCCACCCCATGCCCTCGGGTAGCAGATAGGAGTAGCGCCCACTCCCTACCCTCGGGTAGCAGATAGGAGTAGCGCCCACCCCTACCCTCGGGTAGCAGATATGAGTAGCGCCCACCCCCTACCCTCGGGTAGCAGATAGGAGTAGCGCCCACCCCTACCCTCGGGTAGCAAATAGGAGTAGCGCCCACCCCATGCCCTCGGGTAGCAGATAGGAGTAGCGCCCACCCCTACCTTCGGGTAGCAGATAGGAGTAGCGAACCACCCCTACCTTCGGGTAGCAGATATGAGTAGCGCCCACCCCTACCCTCGGGTATCAGATATGAGTAGCGCCCATCCCTACCTACAGGTAGTAGATAGGAGTAGCGCCCACTCCCTACCCTCGGGTAGCAGATAGGAGTAGCGCCCACCCCTACCCTCGGGTAGCAGATATGAGTAGCGCCCACCCCCTACCCTCGGGTAGCAGATAGGAGTAGCGCCCACCCCTACCCTCGGGTAGCAAATAGGAGTAGCGCCCACCCCATGCCCTCGGGTAGCAGATAGGAGTAGCGCCCACCCCTACCTTCGGGTAGCCTATATGAGTAGCGCCCACCCCTACCTTCGAGTAGCAGATGGGAGTAGCGCCCACCCCCTACCCTTGGGTATCAGATAGGAGTAGCGCCCACCCCTACCCTCGGGTAGCAAATAGGAGTAGCGCCCACCCCATGCCCTCGGGTAGCAGATAGGAGTAGCGCCCACCCCTACCTTCGGGTAGCAGATAGGAGTAGCGCCCACCCCTACCTTCGGATAGCAGATATGAGTAGCGCCCACCCCTACCTTCGAGTACCAGATGGGAGTAGCGCCCACCCCCTACCCTTGGGTATCAGATAGGAGTAGCGCCCACCCCTACCCTCGGGTATCAGATATGAGTAGCGCCCACCCCTACCTTCGGGTAGCAGATATGAGTAGCGCCCAGCCCTACCTTCGAGTAGCAGATGGGAGTAGCGCCCACCCCCTACCCTTGGGTATCAGATAGGAGTAGCGCCCACCCCTACCCTCGGTTAGCAAATAGGAGTAGCGCCCACCCCATGCCCTCGGGTAGCAGATAGGAGTAGCGCCCACCCCTACCTTCGGGTAGCAGATAGGAGTAGCGCCCACCCCTACCTTCGGATAGCAGATATGAGTAGCGCCCACCCCTACCTTCGAGTAGCAGATGGGAGTAGCGCCCACCCCCTACCCTTGGGTATCAGATAGGAGTAGCGCCCACCCCTACCCTCGGGTATCAGATATGAGTAGCGCCCACCCCTACCTTCGGGTAGCAGATAGGAGTAGCGCCCACCCCTACCTTCGAGTAGCAGATGGGAGTAGCGCCCACCCCTACCCTCGGGTATCAGATATGAGTAGCGCCCACCCCTACCCTCGGGTATCAGATATGAGTAGCGCCCACCCCTACCTTCGGGTATCAGATATGAGTAGCGCCCACCCCTACCCTCGGGTATCAGATATGAGTAGCGCCCACCCCTACCCTCGGGTATCAGATATGAGTAGCGCCCACCCCTACCCTCGGGTATCAGATATGAGTAGCGCCCACCCCTACCTTCGAGTAGCAGATGGGAGTAGCGCCCACCCCTACCCTCGGGTATCAGATATGAGTAGCGCCCACCCCTACCCTCGGGTATCAGATATGAGTAGCGCCCACCCCTACCTTCGGGTAGGAGATAGGAGTAGCGCCCACCCCCTACCCTCGGGTATCAGATAGGAGTAGCGCCCACCCCCTACCCTCGGGTAACTGTGAGCGTATTCAATTCCGCCTCACTTAACCCCCATAAAGTGGGAAAGAGCGCCTCTAAGCAATATTGGGAGCACGAGGTTGATTACCAATCAACCTCGTGTCACCCCAGTAAACGGGGACAATAGGCCCCAGAGAACACACACACAATAGGGGTCAGGGGTTACACCCCTGAGAGAGAGGAAAGTAACAGCAGCGGGGGGGGGGGGGGGGGAAACACCCCCGCAGGGCAGAGGGTGTGAAATAGGGTTATTAGCCAATGGGTGGAAAGCATCGACTGAGTAACACCACGTGGCCAACCGTGCAATATATATTACCAGTAATCATGTTATCCCATTCACTCTTAGTTAGTCAGTTAGTTAGGGTGGTACGGGAACTCTTAACACCGTCCCCGTCCACTGCTATCAGCATATCTTATTCAGTGCATTACCGGTACTTATTCACCTGTGCTTATTTCCATCTTATCTATATATCTATACATACACGGATCAACATCAGAACTCTTTCAGCCTTTTCACATACACGGCGGGGACGCGTAGTCAAGATAACCGGATAAACTGGGATCCTCGGTGGATCCCGTCACAGTAACAGATAGGAGTAGCGCCCACCCCTACCTTTGGGTAGCAGATATGAGTAGCGCCCACCCCTACCTTTGGGTAGCAGATATGAGTAGCGCCCACCCCTACCTTTGGGTAGCAGATATGAGTAGCGCCCACCCCTACCTTTGGGTAGCAGATACGAGTAGCGCCCACCCCTACCTTCGGGTAGCTGATATGAGTAGCGCCCACCCCTACCTTCGGGTAGCAGTAGCAGATATGAGTAGCGCATCACCCCTACCTTCGGATAGCAGATATGAGTAGCGCCCACCCCTACCCTCGGGTAGCAAATAGGAGTAGCGCCCACCACCTACCCTCGGGTAACAGATAGGTGTAGCGCCAACCCCCACCTTAGGGTAGCAGATAGGAGTAGAGCCTACCCCAACCTTCAGGTAGCAGCTATCGAAAGAGGAGCCTTCGGGTCGCCTCCGGCCTCGGCCGACTGTTTGCTTTTATTTTTTTGTTAACAAACTTTGTGATGCCATTTTCCCAATCGGTCACTATGGCTAACTTGTAAAACCGCGCATCTCCCTGTAGAAACAACATCATAAATATAGAGACAGTGACACCCCCGAAACGGCCAACCGGTACATTATCTCGCTCTATGGCGTCCGTCAATAAATATGATGGACAGCAAGGTGTGTAGACGCGTACTTGCAAGAGATTCTTAAGAATGCAAGCCTAGAGGTCTGATGGCAGTTTGAGCTTGTATATCTAACAAAGTGATGTGACGACGCATTGGTTCTACGTAGTAGCGGTACACCTGGAATGGGTTCTACGAGTAGAGGTACATTTGTAATGCCACTATAAAGGTGAACGCCGTTATATTAATGAATAAATTCATTAACTCATTATTTACTGTTCATATCCTGTTTTGAATATTAATTATTTTTGTGTTTTGTATTTTAGTTGCGGATCGGAAGTTGGATTTAATGAGATGCAGTTCTCCGGCCACAGCATTTTCCTTGGCGATGAATGCGAATATGTAAGTAACATGCGAAGTTAATTTATTAATATTATTTTATTTGAAAATTGAATGTAACTCTGTTGTACAACCTAATGCGGTACATGTAGAACCACAGGCTGTGGTACAACTGTATGAGACGGGTGGGACACTGACAGTGTAGGGTCTTTTTATAGATATTTGGTGGTGATTGCTTCTAGAAGTCTCTTGAGCCCAGCGATACAATACTTTTTTTATTTAATAACATTATTTTCTTGTGATGTGCGGATGATTAACAATTTCACTCATATACTGTATGTGTACCGGTAATGATTAAATCCTGCTTGATAAGCTAATTAAATTTCTCATTTTGATTAAATATATGAATTATTTATATGTGATGTTAATTTATTCATAAAATCTCAATGATTTTGTTGATTTTTTACTTTTAATTCGACCGCGCCAAGGAGAAATTAATTACCAGCATACCAAGATAAACTGCCGTAATCAAAATGTATTCATTTTTTACGAGTTGTGATCATTTAAACTTCCATTTTTAAATAATGATGAATTAAAAATTTACATTGAATTTTTTTTTATGCGAAAACTTTCACATTCATATTTACCCCCGGCGGAAATACATTGTCATTGCCAACGGTTTTGCCAAACTCCTTGCTACCCCATTGTTGTCTAATATTGTTACATCCCGCCACACATAGATTGGTTTTCCTATATCCTGGGTTATTAGCTTTTATACGACTAATATTAGTCATTATGTAAGTCATACAGAATGTGATTGAGGTTTATGAATTAGATGCTATTATAAATAAAGTCATAAGACATGTATATCTCAAGTTATTTTATATTATTATACAGTATATAATTACCATTGTAGACCTATTTTGAATTGTGTTAATTAACTAATCCGCAGATGGGAATAGTAGCTCACGAAATAGGTCATGCCCTAGGATTCGTCCACGAACAGATGAGGCCTGACAGGGACAACTACGTCAAGGTCGTTTGGGACAACATCAAAGACAACATGACTGGTAATTTCCAAAAACTTCGACGTGGAGTTGTAGGGACTTTTAATGTTGAGTACGATCTCGGGAGTCTAATGCATTACGGCGAAAAGGTAACGGACTAACTCTCTAACTAGTTTACATACTGGTAAAAGTAACGGACTAACTCTCTAACTAGTTTACATACTGGTAAAGGTAACGGACTAACTCTCTAACTAGTTTACATACTGGTAAAGGTAACGGACTAACTCTCTAACTAGTTTACATACTGGTAAAGGTAACGGACTAACTCTCTAACTAGTTTACATACTGGTAAAGGTAACGGACTAACTCTCTAACTAGTTTACATACTGGTAAAGGTAACGGACTAACTCTCTAACTAGTTTCCATACATACTGGTAAAGGTAACGGACTAACTCTCTAACTAGTTTACATACTGGTAAAGGTAACGGACTAGTAACTAGTAGTAACTAGTGACTAGTAACGGACTAACTCTCTAACTAGTTTACATACTGGTAAAGGTAACGGACTAACTCTCTAACTAGTTTACATACTGGTAAAGGTAACGGACTAACTCTCTAACTAGTTTACATACATACTGGTAAAGGTAACGGACTAACTCTCTAACTAGTTTACATACTGGTAAAAGTAATTAAACATCACGTTCCACTACGGGGATCTACAATATTTCAATTTTCGATTCTCCAATCTTCAAGTCTTATTTCTCGCCTCTATTATCCTCGCTTACGCGGGGATTTTAAAGTGTAGTTTTCGACTAGGAGTATGCAATTTTATTCGAAAATGGAAATATCTATTTAAAAAATCTTTATTTCTTAAAAAACTATTTGTTAAATTTTCAATACCACTGCCCATATGTTATATTAGTATATGTAGTACAGTACAGATATTGATGGTTTTGCTTAGGGCTACCTACATGTACCGGTAACGAGTACCGACCATCCTGTATCTCGTTAACATATTGTTTAGACACATCAGTACTGCGAACTACGATTAGCTACGTTATGTATGGTAGGCCTACCGTTGCACCGGTACAGTATACTGTACTGATGGTCAGTAAAATGAAAATGAAATTAAGTGGTGGTCAACCTATACCTGGTGGGTTCCTATATATATGAAGTAGTTACATAATATATATATTTTAAAATAAAAGTTATTTAATTAATAGGTCTAGAAATATAACTTTATAGAGCCGTGTAATAATGATACTGAGTACAGTAGACAAATTAATTATATTGGTACTTTAGTTTTTCAGCAAAAATGGTGGTCCAACAATACTACCATCTTTAGCAGAGACAAAAGATGCCATGGGCCAACGAAATTATCTAACATTTACGGATATTAAATTCGCGAATTTAATGTATTCCTGTGGTGGTGGGTTTACTATTTGCGTTGTTCTTAGGCGTTGTTTTCATGTAGCCAGCCGCATACCTTAGTTATTGTTAATAATAAATATAATGATTATGCAGTGAATATATGGAGATTATATTTAGTGAATAATAATATAATGATTTCTTTATTTAATTAAACTTGTGGCAAGTCGGTCTCGATAGTTCATCATTGAAACGGCTTCTCTTTTGCAAATAACAATAGTTTGGGCGAATTTTTAAAGATTTTGGTTTAACTAATCGGCTGTTTGGCATAGCCTGACATCAACCTGTCGGTTAAATATGATAAAGTAATTTAGACGACAGTTATTTTTTTGTATTACAGTATGCGGCAGGCTTTTAATTCCATCTGTGGGGTTGCTTATAATTTTATTTATTTTCACGTCATTGTTCACTTTGTACTGTTCCCATAGCTACTACTTTACATACATCATCTGTTCGTGCCTGCTTCAATGCGCTTTTTTTAATTAATTTCAATGTAGTAAGTACAGTTAGACCCGTTTAGTGTAGTGTGCAAGTACACTATAGTACATACAGTCATACAAGTTCATTTATTAGTGTAGGGTTGCAAATGCACTAGGCCCCTTTTAATTAGTCTAGCATGCAAGTACAATTAATAGGCCCCATTTAATTAGTGTAGCGTACAAGTACGCTAGGCCCCATTTATCAGTGTAGGGTGCAAGTATACTAGGTCCCACTCAATTAGTGTAGGATGCAAGTACACTAGGCCCCTTTTAATTAATCTAGCGTGCAAGTACACTAGGCCCCATTTATTTAGTGTAGGGTGCAAGTACAATTAATAGGCCCCATTATAATTAGTGTAGGGTGCAAGTACACTAGGCCCCTTTTAATTAGTCTAGCGTACAAGTACAATTAATAGGCCCCATTTAATTATTGTAGCGTACAAGTACACTAGGCCTCATTTATTAGTGTAGCATGCAAGTATACTAGGTCCTATTTAATTAGTGTAGGGTTCAAGTACACTAGGCCCCTTTTAATTAGTCTAGCGTGCAAGTACACTAGGCCCCATTTATTTAGTGTAGGGTGCAAGTACAATTAATTGGCTCCATTTAATTAGTGTAGGGTGCAAGTACACTAGGCCCCTTTTAATTAGTCTAGCGTGCAAGTACAATTAATAGGCCCCATTTAATTAGTGTAGCGTACAAGTACTCTAGGCCCCATTTATTAGTGTAGCGTACAAGTACACTAGGCCCCATTTATTAGTGTAGCATGGAAGTACACTAGGCCTCATTTATTAGTGTAGGGTGCAAGTATACTAGGTCCTATTTAATTAGTGTAGGGTTCAAGTACACTAGGCCCCTTTTAATTAGTCTAGCGTGCAAGTACACTAGGCCCCATTTATTTAGTGTAGGGTGCAAGTACAATTAATAGGCACCATTTAATTAGTGTAGCGTGCAAGTACACTAGACCCCATTTATTAGTGTAGGGTGCAAGTATACTAGGTCCTACTCAATTAGTGTAGGGTGCAAGTATACTAGGTCCTATTTATTTAATGAAGGGTGCAAGTACAATTAATAGGCCCCATTTAATTAGTGTAGCGTGCAAGTACACTAGGCCCCATATATTTAGTGTACGGTGCAAGTACAATTAATAGGCACCATTTAATTAGTGTAGTGTGCAAGTACACTAGGCCCCATTTATTAGTATAGGGTGCAAGTATACTTGGTCCCACTCAATTAGTGTAGCGTGCAAGTACACTAGGCCCCATTTATTAGTGTAGGGTGCAAGTATACTAGGTCCCATTTCATTAGTGTAGGGTGCAAGTATACTAGGTCCTATTTATTTAATGTAGGGTGCAAGTACAATTAATAGGCCCCATTTAATTAGTGTAGCGTGCAAGTACACTAGGCCCCATATATTTAGTGTAGGGTGCAAGTACAATTAATAGGCCCCATTTAATTAGTGTAGCGTGCAAGTACACTAGGCCCCATTTATTAGTATAGGGTGCAAGTATACTAGGTCCCACTCAATTAGTGTAGCGTGCAAGTACACTAGGCCCCATTTATTAGTGTAGGGTGCAAGTATACTAGGTCCCATTTCATTAGTGTAGGGTGCAAGTATACTAGGTCCCATTTCATTAGTGTAGGGTGCAAGTATACTAGGTCCCACTTAATTAGTGTAGGGTTCAAGTACACTAGGCCCCATTTATTAGTGTAGAGTGCAAGTATACTTGGTCCTATTTAATTAGTGTAGGGTGCAAGTACACTAGGCCCAATTTATTTAGTGTAGGGTGCAAGTACAATTCATATGCCCCATTTAATTAGTGTAGCGTGCAAGTACACTAGGTCCCATTTATTAGTGTAGCGTGCAAGTACACTAGGCCTCATTTATTAGTGTAGGGTGCAAGTATAGTAGGTCCCATTTAATTAGTGCAGGGTTCAAATACACGAGGCCCCTTTTAATTAGTGTAGGGTGCAAGTACAATTAATAGGCCCCATTTAATTACTGTAGCGTGCAAGTACACTAGGCACCATTTATTAGTGTAGGGTGCAAGTATACTAGGTCCCACTCTATTAGGGTAGGGTGCAAGTATACTAGGTCCCATTTAATTAGTATAGGGCGCAAGTACAATTAATAGGGCCCATTTAATTAGTGTAGCGGGCAAGTACATAAGGCCCCATATATTTAGTGTAGGGTGCAAGTACAATTAATAGGCCCCATTTAATTAGTGTAGCGTGCAAGTATACTAGGTCACACTCAATTAGTGTAGCGTGCAGTACACTAGGCCCCATTTATTAGTGTAGGGTGCAAGTACACTAGGTCCCATTTAATTCGTGTAGGGTTCAAGTACACTAGGCCTCTTTTAATTAGTCTAGCGTGCAAGTACACTAGGCCCCATTTATTTAGTATAGGGTGCAAGTACAATTAATAGGCCCTATTTAATTAGTGTAGCGTGCAAGTACACTAGGCCCCTTTTATAAGTGTAGGGTGCAAGTATACTAGGTCCCACTCAATTAGTGAAGGGTGCAAGTATGCTAGGTCCCATTTATTTAGTGTAGGGTGCAAGTACAGTTAATAGGCCCCATTTAATTAGTGTAGCGTGCCAGTACACTAGGCCCCATTTATTAGTGTAGGGTGCAAGCATACTAGGTCCCACTCAATTAGTGTAGCGTGCAAGTACACTAGGCCCCATTTATTAGTGTAGGGTGCAAGTATACTAGGTCCCATTTAATTAGTGTCGGGTTCAAGTACACTAGGCCCCTTTTAATTAGTCTAGCGTGCAAGTACTACTAGGCCCCATTTATTTAGTGTAGCGTGCAAGTACAATTAATAGGCCCCATTTAATTAGTGTAGGGTGCAAGTACACTAGGCCCCTTTTAATTAGTCTAGCGTGCAAGTACACTAGGCCCCATTTATTTAGTGTAGGGTGCAAGTACAATTAATAGGCCCCATTTATTAGTGTAGCGTGCAGGTACACTAGGCCCCATTTATTAGTGCAGCGTGCAAGTACACTAGGCCCCATTTAATTAGTGTAGGGTGCAAGTAAACTAGGTCCCATTGATTAGTGTAGCGAGCAAGTACACTAGGCCCCATGTATTAGTGTAGCGTGCAAGTACACTAGGCCCCATTTATTAGTGTAGGGTGCACGTACACTAGGTCCCATTTATTAGTGTAGGGTGCAAGTACACTAGGTCCCATTTATTAGTGTAGGGTGCAAGTATACTAGGTCCCATTTAATTAGTGTAGGGTTCAAGTACACTAGGCCCCTTTTAATTAGTCTAGCGTGCAAGTACTCTAGGCCCAATTTATTTAGTGCAGGGTGCAAGTACAATTAATAGGCCCCATTTAATTTGTGTAGTGTGCAAGTACACTAGGCCCCTTTTAATTAGTCTAGCGTGCAAGTACACTAGGCCCCATTTATTTAGTGTAGGGTGCAAGTACAATTAATAGGCCCCATTTATTAGTGTAGCGTGCAAGTACACTAGGCCCCATTTATTAGTGCAGCGTGCAAGTACACTAGGCCCCATTTAATTAGTGTAGGGTGCAAGTACACTAGGTCCCATTGATTAGTGTAGCGAGCAAGTACACTAGGCCCCATGTATTAGTGTAGCGTGCAAGTACACTAGGCCCCATGTATTAGTGTAGCGTGCAAGTACACTAGGTCCCATTGATTAGTGTAGCGAGCAAGTACACTAGGCCCCATGTATTAGTGTAGCGTGCAAGTACACTAGGCCCCATTTATTAGTGTAGCGTACAAGTACACTAGGCCCCATTTAGTTAGTTTGGGATGCAAGTACACGAGGCCCCATTTAATTAGTGTAGGGTGCAAGTATACTAGGTCCCATTTTTTAGTGTAGGGTGCAAGTATACTAGGTCCCACTTAATTGGTGTAGGGTTCAAGTACACTAGGCCCCATTTAATTAGTGTAGGGTGCAAGTACACTAGGTCCCATTTATTAGTGTAGGGTGCAAGTACAATTAATTGGCCCCATTTAATTAGTGTAGCGAGCAAGTACACTAGGCCCCATTTATTAGTGTAGGGTGCAAGTATACTAGGTCCCACTTAATTAGTGTAGGGTTCAAGTACAATTAATCGGCCCCATTTAATTAGTGTAGGGTGCAAGTACACTAGGCCCCATTTATTAGTGTAGTGTGCAAGTGCACTAGGCCCCATTTAGTTAGTTTGGGGTGCAAGTACACTAGGCCCCATTTAATTAGTGTAGGGTGCAAGTACACTAGGTCCCATTTTTTAGTGTAGGGTGCAAGTATACTAGGTCCCACTTAATTGGTGTAGGGTTCAAGTACACTAGGCCCCATTTAATTAGTGTAGGGTGCAAGTACACTAGGTCACATTTATTAGTGTAGGGTGCAAGTACAATTAATCGGCCCCATTTAATTAGTGTAGCGATCAAGTACACTAGGCCCCATTTATTAGTGTAGGGTGCAAGTATACTAGGTCCCACTTAATTAGTGTAGGGTGCAAGTACAATTAATAGGCCCCATTTAATTAGTGTAGTGTGCAAGTACACTAGGCCCGTTTTATTAGTGTAGGGTGCAAGTATACTAGGTCCCACTGAATTAGTGTAGGGTGCAAGTATGCTAGGTCCCATTTATTAGTGTAGCGTGCAAGTACACTAGGCCCCATTTATTTAGTTTAGGGTGCAAGTACAATTAATAGGCCCCATTTAATTAGTGTAGCGTGCAAGTACACTAGGCCCCATTTATTAGTGTAGGGTGCAAGTATACTAGGTCCCACTCAATTAGTGTAGGGTGCAAGTATACTAGGTCCCACTTAATTAGTGTAGGGTTCAAGTACACTAGGCCCCTTTTAATTAGTCTAGCGTGCAAGTACACTAGGCCCCATTTATTTAGTGTAGGGTGCAAGTACAATTAATAGGCCCCATTTAATTAGTGTAGTGTGCAAGTACACTAGGCCCCTTTTATTAGTGTAGGGTGCAAGTATACTAGGTCCCACTCAATTAGTGTAGGGTGCAAGTATGCTAGGTCCCATTTATTAGTGTAGCATGCAAGTACACTAGGCCCCATTTATTTAGTGTAGGGTACAAGTACAATTAATAGGCCCCATTTAATTAGTGTAGCGTGCAAGTACACTAGGCCCCATTTATTAGTGTAGGGTGCAAGTATACTAGGTCCCACTCAATTAGTGTAGGGTGCAAGTACACTAGGCCCCATTTATTAGTGTAGGGTGCAACTATACTAGGTCCCATTTAATTGGTGTAGGGTTCAAGTACACTAGGCCCCTTTTAATTAGTCTAGCGTGCAAGTACACTAGGACCCATTTATTTAGTATAGGGTGCAAGTACAATTAATAGCCCCCATTTAATTAGTGTAGTGTGCAAGTACACTAGGCCCCTTTTATTAGTGTAGGGTGCAAGCATACTAGGTCCCACTCAATTAGTGTAGGGTGCAAGTATACTAGGTCCCACTTAATTAGTGTAGGGTTCAAGTACACTTGGCCCCTTTTAATTAGTCTAGCGTGCAAGTACACTAGGCCCCATTTATTAGTGCAGTGTGCAAGTACTCTAGCCCCTTTTATTAGTGTAGCGTGCAAGTACACTAGGCCCCATGTATTAGTGTAGCGTGCAAGTACACTAGGCCCCATTTATTTAGTGTAGGGTGCAAGTACAATTAATAGGCCCAATTTATTAGTGTAGCGTGCAAGTACACTAGGCCCCATTTATTAGTGCAGCGTGCAAGTACACTAGGCCCCATTTAATTAGTGTAGGGTGCAAGTACACTAGGTCCCATTTATTAGTGTAGCGAGCAAGTACACTAGGCCCAATGTATTAGTGTAGCGTGTAAGTACACTAGGCCCCATTTATTAGTGTAGGGTGCAAGTCCACTAGGTCCCATTTATTAGTGTAGGGTGCACGTACACTAGGTCCCATTTATTAGTGTATGGTGCAAGTACACTAGGTCCCATTTATTAGTGTAGTGCAAGTACACTAGGTCCCATTTATTAGTGTAGCGTGCAAGTACACTAGGCCCCATTTAGTTAGTTTAGGGTGCAAGTACACTAGGCCCCATTTATTAGTGTAGCGTGCAAGTACACTAGGCCCCATTTGGTTAGTTTGGGGTGCAAGTACACTAGGCCCCATTTAATTAGTGTAGGGTGCAAGTACACTAGGTCCCATTTTTTAGTGTAGGGTGCAAGTATACTAGGTCCAACTTAATTGGTGTAGGGTTCAAGTACACTAGGCCCCATTTAATTAGTGTAGGGTGCAAGTACACTAGGTCCCATTTATTAGTGTAGGGTGCAAGTACAATTAATCGGCCCCATTTAATTAGTGTAGCGATCAAGTACACTAGGCCCCAATTATTAATGTAGGGTGCAAGTATACTAGGTCCCACTTAATTAGTGTAGGGTGCAAGTACAATTAATCGGCCCCATTTAATTAGTGTAGCGAGCAAGTACACTAGGCCCCATTTATTAGTGTAGGGTGCAAGTATACTAGGTCCCACTTAATTAGTGTAGGGTTCAAGTACACTAGGCCCCATTTATTAGTGTAGGGTGCGAGTACAATAGGCCCCATTTATTAGTGTAGGGTACAAGCATACTAGGTCCCACTTAATTAGTGTAGGGTGCAAGTACACTAGGCCCCATTTAATTAGTATAGGGTGTGAGTACAGTAGGCCCACGATGACGATGACGACAACTAGGCCTATTTGCAGAAATTAACCCACGCCCCTAACAGTGTAATTGCGCCAAGGCTCCTCCAACTTCGTGGCTCGCACCATATAAATTACTATAACCAAGAGTCTGTAATTATTATAACTAAAATTGATGATTAATTAATTAATCAACTGCAACCATTTGCGTCTAGTACTTCTCGAAGAACGACCAGCCAACACTGGTTCCGTATCAGACCACTGGTGAAGCGGACCAGATGGGCAAACGAACTGGCCTAACATTCTACGACGCTAAAGTAGCCAACCTCATGTACCAATGTTCCGGTGGGTGTACGTTTCATTTCAATCTGCACAGCGCACGCGACATCCATCCCTAGACGCATTCACTTATAAACGCACACGCATTTAGTCCCCTTATTAGCTGCACTCAACATGTAATCGCATTCACTTATAAACGCACACGCATTTAGTCCCCTTATTAGCTGCACTCAACATGTAATCGCATTCACTTATAAACGCCCACGCATTTAGTCCCCTTATTAGCTGCACTCAACATGTAATCGCATTCACTTATAAACGCACACGCATTTAGTCCCCTCATTTGCTGCACTCAATATTTAATAGCATTCACTTATTCACTTATTACTTACTGTACAATACATACCGGTACGCTGTACTTATATTGTTATGATGCATTTCATATATATATAATGTACGAAAATAAATTAAAAAAAAAAAATAAACGCACACGCATTTAGTCCCTTATTAGCTGCACTCAACATGTAATCGCATTCACTTATAAACGCACACGCATTTAGTCCCCTTATTTGCTGCACTCAACATGTAATCGCATTCACTTATAAACGCACACGCATTTAGTCCCCTTATTAGCTGCACTCAACATGTAATCGCATTCACTTATAAACGCACACGCATTTAGTCCCCTTATTTGCTGCACTAAACGCACACGCATTTAGTCCCCTTATTTGCTGCACTCAATATGTAATCGCATTTACTTATAAACGCACACGCATTTAGTCCCCTTATTTGCTGCACTCAACATGTAATCGCATTCACTTATAAACGCACACGCATTTAGTCCCCTTATTTGCTGCACTAAACGCACACGCATTTAGTCCCCTTATTTGCTGCACTCAATATGTAATCGCATTTACTTATAAACGCACACGCATTTAGTCCCCTTATTTGCTGCACTCAATATGTAATCGCATTTACTTATAAACGCACACGCATTTAGTCCCCTTATTTGCTGCACTAAACGCACACGCATTTAGTCCCCTTATTTGCTGCACTCAATATGTAATCGCATTTACTTATAAACGCACACGCATTTAGTCCCCTTATTTGCTGCACTCAATATTTAATAGCATTCACTTATAAACGCACACGCATTTAGTCGCCTTGTTTGCTGCACTCAACATGTAATCGCATTCACTTATAAACGCACACGCATTTAGTCCCCTTATTTGCTGCACTAAACGCACACGCATTTAGTCCCCTTATTTGCTGCACTCAATATGTAATCGCATTTACTTATAAACGCACACGCATTTAGTCCCCTTATTTGCTGCACTCAATATTTAATAGCATTCACTTATAAACGCACACGCATTTAGTCGCCTTGTTTGCTGCACTCAACATGTAATCGCATTCACTTATAAACGCACACGGATTTAGTCCCCTTATTTGCTGCACTCAACATTTAATCGCATTCACTTATAAACGCACACGCATTTAGTCCCCTTATTTGCTGCACTAAACGCACACGCATTTAGTCCCCTTATTTGCTGCACTCAATATGTAATCGCATTTACTTATAAACGCACACGCATTTAGTCCCCTTATTTGCTGCACTCAATATTTAATAGCATTCACTTATAAACGCACACGCATTTAGTCGCCTTGTTTGCTGCACTCAACATGTAATCGCATTCACTTATAAACGCACACGGATTTAGTCCCCTTATTTGCTGCACTCAACATTTAATCGCATTCACTTATAAACGCACACGCATTTAGTCCCCTTATTTGCTGCACTAAACGCACACGCATTTAGTCGCCTTGTTTGCTGCACTCAACATGTAATCGCATTCACTTATAAACGCACACGGATTTAGTCCCCTTATTTGCTGCACTCAATATGTAATCGCATTCACTTATAAACGCACACGCATTTAGTCCCCTTATTTGCTGCACTAAACGCACACGCATTTAGTCCCCTTATTTGCTGCACTCAATATGTAATCGCATTTACTTATAAACGCACACGCATTTAGTCCCCTTATTTGCTGCACTCAATATTTAATAGCATTCACTTATAAACGCACACGCATTTAGTCCCCTTATTTGCTGCACTCAACATTTAATCGCATTCACTTATAAACGCACACGCATTTAGTCCCCTTATTTGCTGCACTAAACGCACACGCATTTAGTCGCCTTGTTTGCTGCACTCAACATGTAATCGCATTCACTTATAAACGCACACGGATTTAGTCCCCTTATTTGCTGCACTCAATATGTAATCGCATTCACTTATAAACGCACACGCATTTAGTCCCCTTATTTGCTGCACTCAACATTTAATCGCATTCACTTATAAACGCACACGCATTTAGTCCACTTATTTTCTGCACTCAATATGAAATCGCATTCACTTATAAACGCACACGCATTTAGTCCACTTATTTTCTGCACTCAACATTTAATAGCATTCACTTATAAACGCCCACGCATTTAGTCCCCTTATTTGCTGCACTCAACATGTAATCGCATTCACTTATAAACGCACACGCATTTAGTCCACTTATTTTCTGCACTCAACATGTAATCGCATTCACTTATAAACGCACACGCATTTAGTCCCCTTATTTGCTGCACTCAATATGAAATCGCATTCACTTATAAACGCACACGCATTTAGTCCACTTATTTTCTGCACTCAACATTTAATAGCATTCACTTATAAACGCCCACGCATTTAGTCCCCTTATTTGCTGCACTCAACATGTAATCGCATTCACTTATAAACGCACACGCATTTAGTCCCCTTATTTGCTGCACTCAACATGTAATCGCATTCACTTATAAACGCACACGCATTTAGTCCACTTATTTTCTGCACTCAACATTTAATAGCATTCACTTATAAACGCCCACGCATTTAGTCCCCTTATTTGCTGCACTAAACGCACACGTATTTAGTCCACTTATTTTCTGCACTCAACATTTAATAGCATTCACTTATAAACGCCCACGCATTTAGTCCCCTTATTTGCTGCACTCAACATGTAATCGCATTCACTTATAAACGCACACGCATTTAGTCCCCTTATTTGCTGCACTCAACATTTAATCGCATTTACTTATAACCGCACACGCATTTAGTCCCCTTATTTGCTGCACTCAACATTTAATCGCATTCACTTATAAACGCACACGCATTTAGTCCTCTTATTTGCTGCATTCAATATGTAATCGCATTCACTTATAAACGCACACGCATTTAGTCCCCTTATTTGCTGCACTCAACATGTAATCGCATTCACTTATAAACGCACACGCATTTAGTCGCCTTATTTGCTGCACTCAATATTTACTAGCATTCACTTATAAACGCATACAGTCCGCTTATTTGCTGCACTCAACATGTAATCGCATTCACTTATAAACGCACACGCATTTAGTCGCCTTATTTGCTGCACTCAACATGTAATCGCATTCACTTATAAACGCACACGCATTTAGTCGCCTTATTTGCTGCACTCAATATTTACTAGCATTCACTTATAAACGCATACAGTCCGCTTATTTGCTGCACTCAACATGTAATCGCATTCACTTATAAACGCACACGTATTTAGTCGCCTTATTTGCTGCACTCAACATGTAATCGCATTCACTTATAAACGCACACGCATTTAGTCGCCTTATTTGCTGCACTCAATATGAAATCTCATTCACTTATAAACGCATACAGTCCGCTTATTTGCTGCACTCAACATGTAATCGCATTCACTTATAAACGCACACGTATTTAGTCGCCTTATTAGCTGCACTCAACATGTAATCGCATTCACTTATAAACGCACACGCATTTAGTCGCCTTATTTGCTGCACTCAATATGAAATCTCATTCACTTATAAACGCATACATTTCGCTTATTTGCTGCACTCAACATGTAATCGCATTCACTTATAAACGCACACGTATTTAGTCGCCTTATTAGCTGCACTCAACATGTAATCGCATTCACTTATAAACGCACACGCATTTAGTCGCCTTATTTGCTGCACTCAATATGTAATCGCATTCACTTATAAACGCACACGTATTTAGTCGCCTTATTAGCTGCACTCAATATGTAATCGCATTCACTTATAAACGCACACGTATTTAGTCGCCTTATTAGCTGCACTCAATATGTAATCGCATTCACTTATAAACGCACACGCATTTAGTCGCCTTATTTGCTGCACTCAATATGTAATCGCATTCACTTATAAACGCACACGTATTTAGTCGCCTTATTAGCTGCACTCAATATGTAATCGCATTCACTTATAAACGCACACGTATTTAGTCGCCTTATTAGCTGCACTCAATATGTAATCGCATTCACTTATAAACGCACACGTATTTAGTCGCCTTATTAGCTGCACTCAATATGTAATCGCATTCACTTATAAACGCACACGCATTTAGTCGCCTTATTTGCTGCACTAAACGCACACGTATTTAGTCGCCTTATTAGCTGCACTCAACATGTAATCGCATTCACTATTTTCTTTGTTTTTCTGTACACGCATTAATTACACTAATTTATTTCTCTACACATTTAATTTTCGAATCGTGTTTGTTAACTTGAATCGTATTTCGATTTTCTACACTGATGTAGCAGCCTCTGCGGTAGTTTTCGTTATTGCTGTTTGGGCCTACCTATATTGTTTGTCGAAGTTAATTAATGTAGTGACGTTAAATGTGGTTGACAAATCTCTCGACGGTATACCAAAGACTTGCGCTTCATAGTACTGTATTATACAGAATGGCATTTATTTAATTCGCCTTGAATGCATCACCGTATTATTGTCTTAATACATTGTTATCATCGCATGTTATTGATTTTCGTTTTTTTTTTCAATGTTATTACAACTATTTACTCATTATTCATATTTTGTTGACAGTATCATAGCAACCGTGAATCACGGAAGTATTCAACTACTGTATAATATGCCATCTTTCTTTTCAACCAAAATACAACCATAATAAAAATGTAATGTTGTAATGTCGGTAACACAAAATTAATATGAACGGGACATAAGAAATGTTTGGGTAGTTATTATTCTATAGGAATTCTACGCTACTAGTAGTAAAAAATCGAGACCGGGCAACAGATCTGTTACCCAGCCCAGGGTCTTGCATACGGTACTTGTTTATACTAGATTTACTCACTCCTGGATTAGTACAAATCAAAGACCAAAGACCCAACACCCAATTATAAAGATCTGCATAATCTTGTAACATGTATTAACTTTCGTTTATTGTTTTGGTTCCTCCAACACGCCTCTGTAACCTGCTCCTTTACTAACCTGCTCCTTTAAATAGCAATAGGACCTAACGCTCTTTGGGACCTAACGCGACTTTACCTCTTTGTTTTGTATAGAACGGGCAGTAAAGTCTTCGGTATTTGTTATGTACTCACCCAGTCACTCCCATCTTGAGAACATGCTTGGTTGTTTCTAACGTGAAATGCAACCAAATTAGGTTCCACTTCCCAAGAAGGGCAACTCAGACTCTACGGGTCTCTTCGAGGAATCGGCATTTTTACAAAGCTAATAGAATTCATTTAAGTCGCACCAGGGATCCTGTTGATCCTGAGGATCCTGTTGATAGACTGTTATGTGGAAATCAGAATGGGTTCGTAAAGGTCGTGGGACTATGGAGCCCATTTTGGTGCTTAGAAGGATAATTAAAGTGTTATCTAGAATGTAATACAGACATCTAGTTGTATTCTTTGTTGATTTTTTAAGGTCTTCGATTCAGTATTCCGATCACGTATGTTCAGCATACTTGCATCATACGGTATTCCTGAGGCAATTATTGCAGCTATCAAATAACTGTAAGATACTTTCACAACATTTTGTGTCTGCCGCTGATGGTAACACATATCTATTTTATGACTCATATGCGGAGTCCTCCAGGGTGACACGCTTACACCACGTGTTCATAATTGTAGTGCATTACCTTCTACGAATGTATTGCCATGGGAAGCATTGAATATTATGTCCAGAAATTGGAAGTCCCATAGAATAAAACGGAACCTCAAGGTTCGATTATTTATGGCAGCAGTTAGTATCAGTGTACTCTTATATGGGAGTCCATGCTGGGCTAAATCAATATATCAACATAAGTCTAAATGCAGACGACTCCAAATCTATGGATGGCACGTTTACAAGAATGCTATGCTGGGTTCATTTGTGTCAAATACAATGAACGCATCTCCAATCAAACGCAGAACAACATTGGAGGTGTTCCATTATTCTCCCTAGCTTGACACTTGAACGGAACCGCCTCCGCTTTGCAGGATATTGCTTTTGCGTGCGGACCAGCCAGTGCATAATCTTGTGCTTTGGCGGCCTCATGGAATGAATAAGCATGGCGGACAGCCCATGATTTCCTGGACACTGGCCTTGAAAATGCGCATGATCTAGCAAAAGTCATGGGTGATACGTAGTTGTGGCGGCATAATTTTGTCGACAATCCGGCATTTTTTTAAACGAGTTATACAGCATCAGGACAATCAAGGATGGGAGTGAACAGGAAGATGACTCACATAGCTGCATCTCAAAGTAATTGCAAGGCATCATCATTTTTTCATCATCCGGCTTACGCCCCGGTGGCTATAATAATAAAATTCACAAGTTAAAATAATATAATTCGCATTTGCACCAAAATCAACGGGAAACACAATAAAAATATACACCGGTAATTAAGCCTTGCGTTAAGTAGATATGTAGTGTAGTGCAGTTGCATTAAAATCATAGGGAGACACAATTAACAATATGTATGTATAATACCTAATATAACACCTTATAACACCTATCACCATTGCATCACTGATTGACCGCATGTCTGGGTCTCCAATTGACTTCAATTTCATTTGTTGTACTACATACTTCCCGGTATAGATTTTTTCCTGATAACAGCTAGAATTAGCTGATAAAATATAATTATTGAAAAGATAATCAACAAAACTAAGCAAATTTGGGGTCGCAATTATTTCAACAAATTATTGTCCATCGGCCCTTCTCACATTCATATGTAATATGTTACGTTGCAGCTAAATGCGAAGTGAAACCAAAATGCGAGAAACCTGGGTATGTCGGGCCCGATTGCACTTGTATGTGTCCTGATGGAACTGGTAGTTGTCATATACAGGAACACACAGGTAAGTTGTCACGTCGTTAATAGTTGCTATGTAGGAACACACAGGTAAGTTGTCACGTCAATAATAGTTGCTATGTAGGAACACACAGGTAAGTTGTCACGTCGATAATAGTTGCTATGTAGGAACACACAGGTAAGTTGTCACGTAGATAATAGTTGCTATGTAGGAACACACAGGTAAGTTGTCACGTCGTTAATAGTTGCTATGTAGGAACACACAGGTGAGTTGTCACGTGAATAATAGTTGTTATGTAGGAACACACAGGTAAGTTGTCACGTCAATAATAGTTGCTATGTAGGAACACACAGGTAAGTTGTCACGTCAATAAATAGTTGCTATGTAGGAACACACAGGTAAGTTGTCACGTCAATAATAGTTGCTATGTAGGAACACATAGGTAAGTTGTCACGTGAATAATAGTTGCTATGTAGGAACACACATGCAAGTTGTCACGTCGATAATAGTTGCTATGTAGGAACACACAGGTAAGTTGTCACGTCAATAATAGTTGCTATGTAGGAACACACAGGTAAGTTGTCACGTGAATAATAGTTGTTATGTAGGAACACACAGGTAAGTTGTCACGTCAATAATAGTTGCTATGTAGGAACACACAGGTAAGTTGTCACGTGAATAATAGTTGCTATGTAGGAACACACATGTAAGTTGTCACGTCGATAATAGTTGTTATGTAGGAACACACAGGTAAGTTGTCACGTCAATAATAGTTACTATGTAGGAACACACAGGTAAGTTGTCACGTCAATAATAGTTGCTATGTAGGAACACACAGGTAAGTTGTCACGTCAATAATAGTTGCTATGTAGGAACACACAGGTAAGTTGTCACGTCGATAATAGTTGATATGTAGGAACACACAGGTAAGTTGTCACGTCAATAATAGTTGCTATGTAGGAACACACAGGTAAGTTGTCACGTGAATAATAGTTCCTATGTAGGAACACACAGGTAAGTTGTCACGTGAATAATAGTTGCTATGTAGGAACACACATGTAAGTTGTCACGTCGATAATAGTTGTTATGTAGGAACACACAGGTAAGTTGTCACGTCAATAATAGTTACTATGTAGGAACACACAGGTAAGTTGTCACGTCAATAATAGTTGCTATGTAGGAACACAAAGGTAAGTTGTCACGTCGTTAATAGTTGCTATGTAGGAACACACAGGTAAGTTGTCACGTGAATAATAGTTGCTATGTAGGAACACACAGGTAAGTTGTCACGTGAATAATAGTTGCTATGTAGGAATACACAGGTAAGTTGTCAAGTCAATAATAGTTGCTATGTAGGAACACACAGGTAAGTTGTCACGTGAATAATAGTTGCTATGTAGGAACACACAGGTAAGTTGTCACGTGAATAATAGTTGCTATGTAGGAACACACATGTAAGTTGTCACGTCGATAATAGTTGCTATGTAGGAACACACAGGTAAGTTGTCACGTCAATAATAGTTGCTATGTAGGAACACACAGGTAAGTTGTCACGTGAATAATAGTTGTTATGTAGGAACACACAGGTAAGTTGTCACGTCAATAATAGTTGCTATGTAGGAACACACAGGTAAGTTGTCACGTGAATAATAGTTGCTATGTAGGAACACACATGTAAGTTGTCACGTCGATAATAGTTGTTATGTAGGAACACACAGGTAAGTTGTCACGTCAATAATAGTTACTATGTAGGAACACACAGGTAAGTTGTCACGTCAATAATAGTTGCTATGTAGGAACACACAGGTAAGTTGTCACGTCAATAATAGTTGCTATGTAGGAACACACAGGTAAGTTGTCACGTCGATAATAGTTGATATGTAGGAACACACAGGTAAGTTGTCACGTCAATAATAGTTGCTATGTAGGAACACACAGGTAAGTTGTCACGTGAATAATAGTTGCTATGTAGGAACACACAGGTAAGTTGTCACGTGAATAATAGTTGATATGTAGGAACACACATGTAAGTTGTCACGTCGATAATAGTTGTTATGTAGGAACACACAGGTAAGTTGTCACGTCAATAATAGTTACTATGTAGGAACACACAGGTAAGTTGTCACGTCAATAATAGTTGCTATGTAGGAACACACAGGTAAGTTGTCACGTCGATAATAGTTGCTATGTAGGAACACACAGGTAAGTTGTCACGTCGATAATAGTTGTTATGTAGGAACACACAGGTAAGTTGTCACGTCAATAATAGTTGCTATGTAGGAACACACAGGTAGCTGTCACGTCAATAATAGTTGCTATGTAGGAACACACAGGTAAGTTGTCACGTCGATAATAGTTGCTATGCAGGAACACACAGGTAAGTTATCACGTCAATAATAGTTGCTATGTAGGAACACACAGGTAAGTTGTCACGTCAATAATAGTTGCTATGTAGGAACACACAGATAAGTTGTCACGTGAATAATAGTTGCTATGTAGGAACACACAGGTAAGTTGTCACGTTGATTAATAGTTGCTATGTAGGAACACACAGGTAAGTTGTCACGTCAATAATAGTTGCTATGCATGAACACACAGGTAAGTTGTCACGTCAATAATAGTTGCTATGTAGGAACACACAGGTAAGTTGTCACGTGAATAATAGTTGATATGTAGGAACACACAGGTAAGTTGTCACGTCGATAATAGTTGCTATGAAGGAACACACAGGTAAGTTGTCACGTCAATAATAGTTGCTATGTAGGAACACACAGGTAAGTTGTCACGTGAATAATAGTTGCTATGTAGGAACACACAGGTAAGTTGTCACGTCGATAATAGTTGCTATGCAGGAACACACAGGTAAGTTGTCACGTCGTTAATAGTTGCTATGTAAGAACACACAGGTAAGTTGTCACGTCAATAATAGTTGCTATGTAGGAACACACAGGTAAGTTGTCACGTCGATAATAGTTGCTATGCAGGAACACACAGGTAAGTTGTCACGTCGATAATTACAACGTAAACCGAAAGTCTATTTATTTTACATATAATTTGCCACTTTCCATGAACGCTATGTTCTTGATGATAATGTTCGGTTTTCACTAAGGTGCAATGCCGACGGACACAGTAAAATAGCGCCCCCAGATCTCGCGTTCAGCGATACGTTATCCAAGTGCATTCCTCTGTGACTGGGCGTTTTAGGAAAGCAGTCTCTTCAGCAGTTCAGCCCATCATGGGCTGCCATACAGCAGCAGAGCATGAGATATCACTGCTCCTCCAGATCCTGGATGAACTTGTGGATGGCAGACCAGGCTCTCCCTCTACGAATACGGAGATCTCCACCAGACCTCCGATTCCGAACCCAGCCAGGAGCCAAAGTAGCAGAAGTCATTCACATGACTTACCAGTCCACCACCCAGCGATTGGATGTTATCACGATCAACTTTTTGCTGGTCTGAGTTCATGTTTACTGTAAGAATTGTTGATATTTTTGCTATTCACATTACATTTCTTACTCTTTAGGAGCTCTATGTTCAGCAGAAGAGTTTGAATGCCCTACCGGAGAATGTATCCCTATTACCCAACACTGTAACTCTATTAACGACTGTGGTGACGGAAGTGACGAGTTGTTCTGCAGTAAGTAAATGAATATTTTTTTACATACAATATATTTAATAATTCTTAACGCCAAAGCTTAATGCCAAAGCAAACGAAAGACCATTCGTTTTAACAATTTGAATATTTTTACTATGTTAGCGTCGGATATTGTCATCTAATGGTGGTGTATATATAGTCTTGGGTGCCGGTATGTCTATGGGCGGTTGTGTATCCAACCAGTGTGTCTGTCGTCTATCTCTGGTTGTGGCTTTGTCAAGCTTACGATATAATCGTAGTTTAAGGCGGGGTAGCTCAGTTGGTTGAGCGCCGGGCCTGCAATCTATTGGTTGTAGGTTCAGCCCCGCCAGGGTCCACTCAGCCTTTCATCCACTGGGGTCGATGAAATGAGTACCAGTTAAATAACTGGGAGCAAATCTTGGGATAGGAGTAGCGCCCACCCCTACCCTCGGGTAGCAGCTATCGAAAGAGGAGCCTTCGGGTCGCCTCCGGCTTCGGCCAACTGTTTGCTTGCTTGCTTTGCTTTTGCTTGCTACGATATAATCTCTAACCAAGAAAGTATCCTAATTTGAAAGTCACATCAGATAATTGTTTGTGTCGCCAATCGGCTTTGTGAGGTACAGCAACGCTACTTAAACGACCAGGGTTTGCACAAAGAACGATATCATAGTTTGATTAGCACATGTAGAGGAAGTTTGTACTGTATATCTTTTGGCAATGAAATGTACAGGGCGATCGCAGCGAAAGTTTTGTTGTAAAAGAACGAGTACAATGTAGGTTACGTCACGCCCTAGCTAACATCTGAAATGGACAAAAGAGTTTATAAATGGCTATCCTTAATTAGTATTCATATGAATGCCTGTAAATGGCGAAATTGCAATATATTGAGTGGGTGAGCAATCTAAGAGCCATTCGTACTGGTTAAACATTCAGCGTGATTAGAAACCCTTGTTCACGTTTCTATTTAACATTACTTTTCTTTCGACCAAATACTCTTATCGTTTATAACTGACTCACATTCTCAGAAATTACCCCACGACGAAGTTTGTCCACGAACTAGAAATCGCATATTTCGTCCGGGAAATTTCCGTAATTTAACAATTAATGTTAGGCCGACTAATCTACCAACTTGAGTTTTCTGCTCACTTTGTGTGACCGGAACCCCACCGTGTTATGTTGAAGTGACGTCCTTAGAGTGAGAAATAATAAGCTTAAAATGAGTCCAAGTACTCTTTATCAGAATGTCAGATAATAATGATGCCCCAGTGGTGGTTTCTATGCTGGCTTCACCAATAGCCCACGATGCTGTATTTGTTTTATCATCCTGTTTGCATCACCACAGTTTCCCTTCTATAACGACATCCTTCACTTTCAACTGGCATCCATTGATGATGCTGCTTGCACCTCAACTCCCTAAATAGCTGTGAAATCCCTAAATATACTACTGAGATTAAATTATTGATTTTTACTTACAATGGACAGGTGGAGGGTCGTTTATAGTTTCTGAATTGCAATGCGAGTTGGAATGTAATCATCAACTAGGTAGTGCGCATATTATTATTTTATTGGGCAACTATTAATTGTTCTTATAAAAAATAATCTGTAGATAAAACGTGTCAACTTTTCCGAAAAATATTTATGTTATTTGACAAAAGTAATGGATTACTTTACGCAGAATGCCAGTTTATAATAATAACAATATTTGTTACTTTGGGTCAACGGTAAAAATCATGTGAAATTCGTAACGGTTCTTACTGGAAAAACATATATGTTTGTTGTTTTTTTTTTACTCCTAAAAACAACAAGGCCATTTGAACGATGATATCACATTTTAATCACATATACAGTAACGGGAGCTCAGAAGGTTGTAAGGTACATTTTCAGGACAAGCTTAACCAGGAGACTAGAATAATTTTCTGGGATATAATTAAATGTAATTACGCTTTGAAATAGAGAGCGTCGCAAACTTTATCATGTCTAGTGCCTATATTATATTTTATTATATTATATTTTAAATTGTCAGTTTCATTCAACGCATTATTAACATGAACATTTTATAATGTTTTCACTTTCAGTCATTTAGCCATCATGTCACCAAAGCGAAAGATGTACTGAAGAAGTCTCCCTGTAGACTTCTTAAATGAAAGGTTAATAATGTGGGGCGAGCCACGAAGTGAGTGAGCCTTAGCGTAGTGGTACCATTAATCAACCTGTCGTTCTGTCGTTCTGTCGTTCTGTCGTTCTGTCGTTCTGTCGTGTTCAATTTTAAACGTTAATAACTCGGCCAATCTTTGATGAAATCTATCCAAACTTGGTACACATGTTGTATGGCAAAAGTTTAGAAATTTTCCAAGTAGAATTTCCGTGTGGCCTTCGAGAAGCTAAGATAATAGCAGTTAATTAGTTAATTAAGTTGATTACGGTAAAAACACCATTTTCAACCTGCCTTTTAAAGGAAATTAATTGTTTTACAGTATAAGACTTCAATAATTATACTTAAAAAATATACAGATGTAATCCGCATACTCCATTCTATTATAGTTTTTAATTAGTTCAAGTGATTTGCTTTAATAATCGTGTCTTTAATTGATCTAAAGTAATTAAACCGGCATAAAAAATGTATTCTCATTAAATACTGCTCATTTATTGGTTAACATCCAAGTTGGCTTGATTCCCAGCAACACTTGAGGTATTCAGTCAGCCTTGCTTGTAAGAGGCAGACTGCTGCTGCTGCTAGTAGCCATCCATTCACTCACTCTCCATTGAACTGGCTGATTGGAGGTGTGTGTGTATCGGGTTCAATGACATTAATATTATTACTAAAGTAACGTCGGGATGTTAATATTCACTGGAGCTATGAGTCTCTCTGGTTAGTTGAATGAATGAAATAAATAATTGTTTTACTGTTCCGAATATCAATGTTTATTTCTGTAGGCCAACTTACTGTATTATTATTTAATCTAAATGTACATAATAGTTTAAATAAATTATTTCACAATTTCATTCCAATTCATACTGCTTACGCAACCATGCTAATTAGGTATATTAAATGGCAGGATTGTTTTTAATTAAAATTTTTACAGAGCAAACAAGTATATTGTATTTAACTGAAAGTTAATTTATTTCGGTAAGTAGGCCTTGCGGTTTGTTAGTTTAGTTAGTATAATAAGTATCAAATATATTACGTGCTGCTGTACAGTAAACGCGGCTTTGCGTTATTGAATTACAGAATTGGCGGTACAAAGTACATTAATAGGGATCAGGCATATTGCATTTATATAATTGTTGTTGTAAATGTACAATAATATGCGCCACTTTTATTTTAGTAACTGCAATGTGTATTTCATTTGTACCTGCAACCCATTAAAAA
>JAUCBJ010008840.1:0-33244 GCA_032718475.1 Nemertoderma westbladi
GCGCCTACGAAGGAGTTTATGCGTTCCATCCATATTTGTTTGCCTCCGTCGAGCGGAAATCGCGCCTATCAAGTTATGAACTATTGAAGCGCGTTGGAGAATGTATTTCAACCAAATATGTACGCAAATTCCTCAGGAGCATTAATCCGAGTGACATCAATTCGTATAACTTAATAAACTTTATCCGTCAAGATCCGGCCTATGGAGACTTATTTGTCAACTCACACCCTGAGTTACAGGAAGTATATCGACGGCCTTACGAGTACCGAGCCCGCGAACGCGAGTTGGAAAGAACCATTAAACCAAGGAAGTTTCTAACTGCCTATGGTCCACCCACGGCCCTCGTTCAGACCACTCGTAAAGGACCCGTAAGAGCGGCTGTCTTGAAACGAGCTCTCAAAGCCGTTAGACCCCTCTCCCCGGACGTTGATGTCAATCAACCCAGTACTTCGACCGGCGGATATACCGATCGCAATCCCATACCTTCTGATGCAATCATATTGCACCCTTCACCCAGGAGTTATAGCCCTCCTCGTAAAGTGGCTCGCCCCAAAGAGAAAAGGACTCTTGCTAGCTTTAAAAAGCTGCGTAAACGCCGTCCGCGCAAGAAAGACTAACTGTTTAGAGTATTTTTATATTTTAGAAACTGTGATTTGGTATATTTTATAGACTTAAATCCCATTTTCTGGGAGCGGTGTAAAAGCTTTTGTGGGATAACTGATACGTTTGCCTTTGCTGGCCAGTTCTCCCCCAGGCGCTGGAATACTCTAAAAAGGTTTTCTAACTGTATATATATTCCCCTCGCCCGCAAGGTACCTTTACAGGTGTTTTAACGGACATAAAAATCATTCTGCTATATACGTGTTTTGGCGGACATGGTAAGGCAAAAAACTTGTAATGCACCAACTACCTTTCACAGCTTAGCCGTGATGATTCATATTACGACATCTAGCAGCTGGTTGCTGACATGGAAACAGCCATTGGACGCGTGGTTCTTTGTTTGGCTTGGGCCAATCAGGGCGGTTTTTCCTGTCGACGTGTAGCTTTTCTGCCGATCATAAGGAGAGTGTTCAGTCTTACTGTTTTTTCTTGATACTTTGTTGTTATTGCTGTCTAAGCCAGAAACACCGGCATTTTTGGATAGATACTGCTGTACCGTAAACTGCTTGAATTATCGAAAGTATAAACTGTTACCTGACTTAAATCGCTCATCTCACCTTGATACTTTTAATTGCATTGATCATATTGTTTGTACTGTTATTTTACCGTCAGTCATTAATTGTAAATATTTGTTGATGGAAATATTGCTATTTGGATAATACGGATAAATCACCCAATTCCCAATTTTCTTGATAACACTACAGGTTAGAGAGACCGGCTATATATAACAATTGCGATTTATATTAATGTGGTGTGTATTGAATCCAATGTTATTTAGCAGACCCTACGTGAGTCAATTACTGCTCTCTTTATGTGTGATCAAATATACTGACTGTCGGCAGAATAGTGTGTATGATCGTGATTGGTAACAAAGTATTTCCTAAAGAATACGCTTTATACTTTAATCATAAGCAGTATCGTTGCGTTTTAGTATAAGTCCTAGCTCTGTTTAAATAGATAAAGCGCCACGTCCTAAAGGAACTGTTAATATTTCCCGAAAGCCAATAATATCTGTCAGAGATTAATTATTAACGATCTATCGAATAATACATTAGGTATACACTGCAACCTTACACTGTAATAATACAATTCAAGCATCCGAATTCAGTCTCCCGGGTGTAGATCCATCGGGTGAATGATCGCGCATGGGCTGATTTCGGCTAATGTTTTGCGTATTAGCATAAATTATTGTCGTATGCTAAAGTGGTTTTAATTAACTAAAAGACATATAAATTTTGGCAGGTTAAACTGCTAAAGGTCTTCAAAAGCGCGAACAGTTGTAATGTCCCTTGTTTATGTGGTAACCAATGACGGCGAGCTGTAAAGTTACGGCGTCATTGGTTACCACGTAAACAATAGGTGGCATTTATAATTAATGATGTAATATTATGGTTTTAGTGTGTTATGAGTATATTTTATTATGATTATATGTTAGTATATTATGGTATTATGGTTTCTTAGCAAGAATCTCCTCCGTATTTGGATTCTTTGTGAACACCATCTGTCTAGTATCCACGTACAGAAGAACGTTTAATTCACCAGCAATGCGAGTCACAATAGACCTGTGCCCCCAACGCCGTGGCGTCGCTTTAATTGCGTTAATGAATCTGACATAATAATTATTATACAGTACAGTTTATTTTAAGTTAAATTGGCCATTTAATTAGGTCCCGGCACCAAAATGTAAGGGATATACCCAAACATGAAACAGTACGACACTGTCAAATATAATAATACGTAAAAGGTCTCATAAACTAATAACAATAATAAATAATATATATAATATATAAATATAATAAATATATATATATATAGATATATATAATTAATTATACCGGTATAACGGATTGAAAACAACCGTGAGGGTAAGATCCGGTTTGTAAATATAACAAAAATATTATGCTATAAAGCAAAATAAAAACCAATATCTTACAAGAAGAAAATATTTCTTTTACAAATTTTCGACTCGACATGAGTCTTATTCATGTATTTATTTCCATAAATATGATTACTGTACATTCTAATAAATATTGTTGCCTAGGTTATTATAAATGTATATAATTGAATTTCTTATTATTCAATGTGAGATATTAATCAGTCTGGTTTGAACGTTTCCATTCCTTTAGAATTAATCACGGCTTCGTTTATTGAGTTTAAACCATATGGCTCAAGCGTCTGCAAGTTTGTCTGGTAGTAACCCTCTTTTCTTCTCAGTGCCTGTTTCAATGTTTTGCTATTTAGATTTGTAACTCTCTCTATGGGTGTTATCCTAAAGTCGTTGAAGTTGTGGTCTGCTTGGATAAAGTGTTCGCATCAACAGCCAGGAATAAAAAGTTTAAATACAAGATAAATGAAAATTTAACATGTGACACGAAAAATGTAATTTATTTAGTAAACTGTCTTAAATACAGAAAACAGGGGGTCGGATCAGCAATGAACTTCAAGGCAAGAATATCTAATTACAAATCACAAATAACAAACAAGAAAAAACCATCTTGTAAAATTCACCAGCACTTTATCCAAGCAGACCACAACTTCAACGACTTTAGGATAACACCCATAGAGAGAGTTACAAATCTAAATAGCGAAACATTGAAACAGGCACAGAGAAGAAAAGAGGGTTACTAGCGCGCCAAACTTGCAGACGCTTGAGCCATATGGTTTAAACTCAATAAACGAAGCCGTGATTAATTCTAAAGGAATGGAAGCGTTCAAACCAGACTGATTAATATCTCACATTGAATAATAAGAAATTCAATTATATACATTTATAATAACCTAGGCAACAATATTTATTAGAATGTACAGTAATCATATTTATGGAAATAAATACATGAATAAGACTCATGTCGAGTCGAAAATTTGTAAAAGAAATATTTTCTTCTTGTAAGATATCAGATGGCATACAAGAATATTGTCCTTCAATGTCTGTATCTATAATGATACCCATTAGTATATATTTATATCAAAAGAATTCCGAATATTTATTATGAATATCCATAGTAAATTTACATAGTAAACTGCACAAGTTGTTTATTAAATTGCCTAAATAATTAATCTATTTTATATTACCTATCTAAAGTCACAAACGAAGTAAATACTTTTGTAAGATATTGGTTTTTATTTTGCTTTATAGCATATTATTGTTGTTATATAGATATATATATATAGAGAATATCGTTTATTTGAAAAAGATAGAGAGAGCTATAGAAACCTAACAATAAAAAATAAATTTTTAGTGATTGATCAAATAAGTTGTCACCTTTTGAATTGTTAAAATATTATTATATTTATATATATATATAATGCAGCTGCAATGCAGCTGCAATGCAGCATGTCGATTGTAGTAGTAGTACTAACAATTTATATAATGGTTTCTTCAAAAAGGCAGAGCTAAATGCTACTAAATACACATACTGTACAAAAAAAAAAGGAAAAACTAAAAAATGTAAGAAGGTAGATCTATTGATCCTTCTTTACACTACTGGCCTACACAAAAGCCAAGTAGGGTTTATTGCTGGCAATTACTTGCTTATATTTGTTTGTGCACATTAATATAGGCTTGGAAGGGAACGTGCTCTACTTGGTGGTCACTACGATCAAAGAAATGTATCGATTATTTGGGTTCTTATTTCGGTTATTAAATATTAAAGGATTTAAAATTAAGTTCACGCTGGATAAATAAAGCATGCAGGTGGGAGGGGGGGGGGGGGGGTAGTCAAGAAATTCTGCCTGCATGGCATTCCATCTCTGGCAGCCCTGCAGTCAACCATTCCTTCTACACAGCTAGGTACTCCAGCAAGCAGGAAGATTTCACCAGCGATCTCTAATCTGTTGACCAATAACTGAGCAGTAATAGATATTCTTCCTATTTCGATTATCAGCGTAAAAATCGTTTTAGCGCGCCCAAATGTTAACGACATTTAAAAATTATTTTTTCTACTGATTCCTCTTTTAATAAATCAAAAACACGTATTTTTTATATTTCGAAATTCGGTATAGTTCGAAATTCGAAATTCACTAATTACGGGTGTTTGAACAGAAGCAGCGATGATATTTCGCAGCTTTTCGCGCTTCTCGACGCTGTAACTTTCGACCAGTTTCGAAATTCGAAAATCTGACAGACACGGGGTGTTAGATTTAGATTAGCTTTCGAACGGTCTACTCGGCGATCCGCTAGACCCACGAGAAGTCTTTTCCCGTGTCAGTTTAGTTGAAGATTTTAATTTCGATTATGGCTTCCGACATTTATGGCTTCCGACACACTCACACCCCCCCCCCCCCCCCCCCCCCCCCCCCCCTAGGAACTTTTGAAAAACGGCCATAGTATAATTATATCAGTTCGCAGATGGCTCGGCAACACTTCGTGACTCGCCCCACAATATATTAATTGTAACAATCGATTCATCATACAGCAAAGAGTGGTTTCAGCGTTTACTATTTTTGGAAACATATAAAACGGGGAAAATCTAAGACTTTGAGGTATATTCTGCTGGGCTACCTTCTAACAACTACTCTAGACCTACTGTCATACTTAAATATCCAATTTAGTACACGGTATAGTAGATTTTGCAACAGAGAAATATAGTAATGGATGAGTAATTATTCGCTGTACAGAAGAACGCAAATACGTACTGTAGAACTTAACGGAGACCGCATGCCGCTAGTAGAGTTAGAGGATTAATGATTTATATAAGGATAGGCCTACAAAGTGTTTAGAAGCACTGAAGCAAAAATGTAAGATCAATAATATAAATGAGTTACTGGTAAACCATCTACATAATATATAATACAACTCAGCTTATACAGTAAAAGCAAAAAACACATTAATTATGCAACATATTGCATTTACTAACTACAGTATATAGGGGGCCTAGGTCTAATGCATTACGAAATATAATTATTAATTAGCTTTACTGCATAATTTATGGGGCCTCCCTAAAATAAGTTTAAAACAGCCAACTACAATACCAGTAGTAAAGCTTTCGTCTGAGGTAGTGAAACAAGAGTAACTGATACAATAGTTAATTATTTCAGGATAGTCATAAATAACGAAAATAACGAAAAAGGCAAAATTAACAACGAAAATATCGACATTATCAAACTATCTACAAAATTTCGCTCTCCTGTAATATAGGTATTATTAAAAGGCACACTTTACATTTTTTAATTAATATAATTCGATAACTTCGCCCCATTTTCGCATTAAGGAAACGATTTTGAACATTTCTTCGGCGAAGATCGCGAAATTTTGCAAACGTCGCGATTTTTTTCTAATGAATATTGCTCAATTTTCTCCAACTCATATACTCACGGCACCTGAGTTCAATGCTCCCCCTTGATAATTTATTTACATTCCTCAGTTTATCATTTATACTAACCTGTTATTACTTTATACTTACGAACTGTTTCCCAATAACTGTGAAAATAATATGGATAAGAAAATTAACTTAAATAATTAATTTTCATTATTCCTGGAATTTAACAAATGATTAAATCACAATCATATAAAGTTATTTTATAGTCCTATAAAGTAACAATATGCCTAGAGTCAAATAAATAATGTTCAATATATGTAATATATATTTTTCATTATTATATTCAAACATTTTATATCACTATAAAAGATTTCTTCCTCTACGTAATTTATCGTTCACAATATAGGAAGGTCGTATGCAAGTATAAATCGATTAATATCCTCGTTAACTTCAATAGGAACGCTTCTTGTTGTAATATGGAAATTTAGTATCTTTTCTGTTTCTTGAACGTTATTTCTTTCAAGTCTTTCTCGCTCATTTGTCATTGTAATTTATGCGCTCGATACATTTTGCAATATCCATCGTCCGAGGTCGTCCAATCCCACAGTTCCTGCCAATATGATTTTCTGCGCTTACTTTTGCTGAAGCAGCCATTAAGTAAAGTTAGTTCCGTTTCTCCATATATGACACTCCTGTTCCTGTGTGAACAAGAGGAATCCGAGGTGTAGGCTGTGTCTGTTGTTTCTTCTATATGTAATCTTTCCTCCAGCCGTGTAAGATTCAAACTTCGTTAGCCATTTCTTTCTTAGCACTCAGATCCTTTGTGTCTTCTGAATCCACATGCCATACACCATGTATTTAACAGGTTGCACGCTGCTAACAAGTGATCGTATCGGCCGCAATATACGCATTGTGTGTGTGTCGTGTCATCTTTGTTTCTGTTGATATACAAGCTATTTTCATGTGATGTAAACTCCCGCAAAATCCACATCCTGGGTTTGTTATACCTCTGATCCAACCGATGTTCCCTCGGATCTCCTGTTGTCTTCTTTGGATTTGTGATCCGTATTATATCTCGGTCCTTCGTATCGAGTGTGCTGGGCTACTTACTGTTAGAGCCTCTTCAACTGTTGCTTGTTTATGACTTCTTGTTCTATCAACTTCCTTTGGGCTTCCTTACTTTTGCGTAGTACAGTAAATCCATGACCGTTTGTTCCAACATACCACATTTCTCCATATAGTATGTCTCCTCCCGTCATCATTCGGAGAAAGCTCACAGTCCATGTTTATCCCAAAATAAATTGGAATTCTCTGATGACGTTCCCAGGTTCCCACTTGTCGTACCGCGATTCCTTTTCCAAGGTATTTAATGTTATTTAAACAGAACAAACAGTAGTTGGCCAAAGCCGGAGCTGACCCAAAGGCTCCTCCTCCTCCAAAGGTCCCAAATAGCTGCTACCTGAGGGTAGGGGTGGGCGCTACTCCTATCCCAAGATTTGCTCCCAGTTGTTTAAATAGTACTCATTTTATCGACCCCAGTGGATGAAAGGCTGAGTGGACCCTGGGGGGGCAGAACCTACAACCAATAGATTTCTGGCCCGGTGCTGAACCAACTGAGCTACACTGCTGTCCATCCATAATGGGAATTAATGGGCAATATTCCTAAGATACCTGCAGGGTAATACTAAAAAATGTACAATAATAAATGCACAGAAATAAATATATTTACTACTATAAAGTCTGGGTAAAAGTTCTATAGACTGTATAATGAACCAGACGTAAAAGAATCGTACTCCCATCTTAAATAACTCGATAATAACTGCTAATTTAATGTTACCAGGGAGATCACTCCACCGATGCAGGCACTGCACACTGAAAAATTTGTCTCTGATATCAAGTCGTGGTATCGGGATGAGGCAAACCCCCAGGGTGGGGGTTTGACCAAGTTGAGTGGATTGCAGGAGATCCTGATGGATTGCTGGCTAAGGTCAGCAGCCAGGGAGAACCATTTATGATGAGGGATAGGAATGATACCATGGAGAAACTTCAAGACTTGGCTCATATCCCATCTGTCCTTTCTGTATTGTAGTATGGGTAGACAAACTTTCTTCAACTGAGCCTTGTAGGTCGAGGTAGACAACCCAGAAATCATGCGATCAACGAGCTGCTGCACTGAATCCAAGAGGGTATTATCACCCTGTAACCATGGCGACCAAGCTTGAACACAATATTCCAGGTGAGTATGAACATACTGCTTGTAGAGTTTAACCCAAGTGTACTTATCTTGATAGTGGAAAGTACGAGACATCTGGCCGAGAACCAGGTTTGCCTTCTTCGCAGCAGCCGTGCACTGAAGAGATGGCTATAGAGAATGACTCACCAAGACCCCAACATCCTTTTCTACGTCAACGGACTCTAGGACAGTTCCAGCAGGAGCAATTCCTCCCATGGTGTAAGAGTATTGATTATTATTCCTACCAATATGTAACACATGACATTTCGAATGATTGAACATCATCTGCCAATCATTGGACCACATTAATAGGTTATCATTATCAGCCTGGAGAAGTAATCAGAGTTTATTACATACACCGCCAATCTTAGTATCGTCATCGAATTTAAATATAAAATGCATTAGATTTTTAATAGCCTTGTCAATGTCATGAATAAACATTACAAATAAATAATAACGGCTCAAGGACAGAACCTTGAGGTACACTAGAGACAAACTTAGACCAACTGGAATAGCAACTATTAAGCACAATGCGCTGAAGAGGACCATGTAGCCAAGCCGCAATCCCATGATGAAGAGATCTACTGATACCAAGGGAATCAAGTTTGTACATCAAACGTTCATGAGGTACCTTGTCAAAAGCTTTACTAAAGTAAAGCAATACAGATCAACAGAGTGACCTTCGTCAACCAAAGTAGATATCCACTCAAGATACTCTAACAGGTTAGTCAGACATGACTTACTGGGAACAAAGCCATGCTGTGAAGGGAGTATTAGATTATTAAGGACTAAATCGGACAAAAGTGTACTTAACAATAGCTTCCATTTCCATGGTCTTACAGACAACTGATGTAACGGAATTAACCTGTAGTTACCTAGTACGGATTTACTACCCTTCTTATATACAGGAGTTACATTTTCCCTACACCAACCTTCCGGAACAATACCTTTGGCCATCGACATAGTGAAAGTCGTACAGAGTGGATCAGCTATGATGTCAACAACTGCTTTAAGGATGTTAGAAAATACCTTATCAGGACCAGGGGCTGTAGAGGAATGCAATATGTTTATCTTTTCCTTTAGTATAGATAGATGGGGTAAATTCTACCAAAGACAGTGTAGCATCATTGCCAATGTTTGAATTAATATTAGATTTACGGTTTGGAAGGGTAAATAGGTCATCGACAGTGAACACAGATATTAAGTGGTCGTTAAGTATTGTAGCAACTTTATCATTATTATGTACAATTACACCATTAACTTTGATAGGCCCGACTGATACGCAATTACTTGAATTGGATTTAATATAGGAATAAAAAGCCCTGGGGTTCTTTTTACAATCCCTCCTGCTAGACGCTTTCAAACCTCTTTTTAGCACTATTAACAGCATTTTTAACAAATCTTTCAAACTATTAATGCCAAGCCATAAATTCATCATAATCCTTGGTAGTTTTGTACACTTTCCATAAATGCCGTTTTTTCCGAATAATGCGCAAAACATTAGGTCTCATCCAAATAGGTTTTTAAGAGGAACAGAGTCTTCCTGAGCCTCATGTAACCTAAGTTTAAATCTACACCAAACTTCCTCAGTCCCCAGACCCTCGAGATCGATATCCCAATCTACAGCAGATAGGTTTTCCCTAAGTTTATCGATATCACCCTTGCACCAATCAGGTACAAGGTCATATGTACAGTTAGATTGAAACTTCCCCAAAACTTCAACAGTCAACATTGTGTGACCGCTGCTACCTAGTTTTCCCACATCACAGACAGCATGGATGGGGTTGGGTTCACTAGAAGCCACTGAATCAGGTGTCGTTTTACCCTCGAAGGTGGGGAAGTTTACATGTTGTATCAAAAAACAATCCTGGACAGTGGCCAAAGAAATTGGAATTGTCACCCATACAAGCACATAAAACTTCCCAATCAATATAGGAGTAATAGAAATCACCAATACATACAAATGGTTTGGGCAGCATCCTAATTATATCACACAATATTATTAGTATGCAGAGAGGTATTCGTATTATGTTATGTAGCCTACTATTAGGTCTATATACAATCAAAAGTGACAGGTTATATTTACCAGAAATTGTTAAACAACAGCACTTAATACTGTATTTCAATGTTGGAGCTGAGACTGAGTATACAATATACTAACAAACCACCCCCAATACACTTGTGACCTGTCCTGCCTATATACAATATTGTAGCCGGGAATAGACAAGTACGCTGTTGTATGAGGATCATTGGTCCAAGTCTCATTTAAGCATATAAGATCTGGTAACTGATCAACAGCTACACAATTAAGTTCAATTATCTTATTAATAACACTTGTAACATTACTATATAATAAGTTAAGTAGTCCTAAGTTATTACTGGAACACAGGTTAATGGTGTTTGCTTTTGGGTAATATGCATTGCCGCATCCACTGGCTGCTGAATGGCTTGTGGTATCTGAAAGGCTGGAGGCCGATAGAATAAGTTTAGTGGCGGTTGTTCGTAATGTCAGAATACAATAATAGCACAGTCAAAATACAATAATAGCACAGTTACTGACGATGACGACGGTTTAAACCATCTTGCTTCCACAGCTCTACACAAACCAACTGAACAACAGGTAATAAAGGCAACAGTTATAATACTAACACATATGGAATACTGCTACTTGGTACGTGGCCTGGCCAATGGATGCATCCCAATCTGATGGTGTTCTGCCCCACCATTGGCTAACCTATTACTCCTTCCTTTGGCACTCCCTGTTCCCTTATACCCACATGCTAGGTCCCTACGCCCCCCCGAGGTGGCATGTAGCCTCTCATCTCTCCTTGTGGCTGGCAATGTATATTGCCTCCTTTGGTTGTTAGGTGACATTATATTGGTAATGTCACCTAGCCAACTATAATTGGTAAATAGCCACTTTCCCCATTTTCCGCTGGGTAGTGCAGCGAATTGGATTCGCTCACAGTAATGTTTTACATACTTAGTATTATGTGTGTTTGTTTGTTTGTTGGGAATATAAATATATGGTACTCTACTATGTATTACATCTGGTCCTCACACGGCTGTAATGTTGTCTATATAAGCATCTGTAATATTTTTGTATGATAATGTGCTGTCTTATTTTGAGGGTGATGGTTGATATTTTGATTTGTAAGTCTCATTTTTTTAACCAGTATCAATTTAATACTTGTTTAGTGCATATTACCAATGTTAGTTATGTGAAGACAATAAACAATCAATCAATCAATCTCCTTGTCTCCCAATGACCTTGAGTACCCAGATTTCCAGGCCATCCTCCCCAAGCCGAAGCTTATTAAGTTTGGCTGCTTCAAATCTCACAGCATCATCATCCTTCCTTTGCATCGGAGTAAGATTCGGAGAGACTACCACATTGTTCAACTGCTCATTGACAGTCGCCAGATTATGGGCCCCATCTAACAATGACTCCCATAATGCGATATCTTTAAAACCAAGAACACTGCACCATATGGTCTATCCGTACAGAGGGGAACAGTGATTACGAGAAGTGTAAGAACTGATATAATGGCAGTCACTCATCAGTATAATGCCAACTAGCTAATACTGCAATGAGGTAGTACTGCAATACCGGTCAGACAGTAAAATAATGCAACTCAGTGTGCAATGTAGCTACCGGTACAACATACACAACTGCACAGCCCCCAGGCATGGCCTGAGACAGATAAAAAGACCATTCACCAGGATACATATATAAACATACATATACATCTCCTTTACCGCCACCAAATGTAAGGAAGTATGAGTTACATTTATCTAATAACTTGCTGGGTTTATGATTAGTTCAAGTCTTGTTCATAATCAACGAAGCAAGGGGTGTTCCTTGTTATAGGGCTCAGAGAGTTTTTAATAGTGTTGTATAGTTGTAGAATTTCTTCGCTCCTTCCTGAGGCTTCTGATGTTATTATTCGAAGGTGACTTCTATTGCGGTATAATGATTTGGTTTTCGTGGTTGCAACTCGGTAACGTCGATTAGGTAGTACTCTTTCAATAATACCATTAGAATCCCATCTTTTTGTGATTGGTGAATATATGGCTACAATCGAATGTAAGGGCAGTAGTGGTGTCAAAGGTTTTGTGCGTCTATCATAATTTATTTTTTTGTTGATTCATCAATTCTTTCTTCTTGATTGATGCTTTTGTACGCTGTTGGTCAGTGATTGGTGTTAAAGCATTTGGATGAACAGGTAATAAGATTCTGATTGGCCGACCAAACATGAGTGTAGTTGGAGCAGTCTCAGTCGATATCATTGGTTGTGCTCGTAATGTTAATAATGCTTTGATAAATTCCTCTTTCTCTGTATGGCCGTCCACTAGATGTTTGAGTCGTTTCACAGCTGATTCAGCGGCACCATTCGATTTCGGGTAATAGGGTGAGCTGGGTATCCAAGTAATTCCCCAAGATCGTGTGAATTCTTTCATTTCGAATGATGTAAAGTTAGCTGCTCCATCTGATCTCAATATTATTGGGATGCCAAATTCCGAAAATATTGTATAAAGTGTGCGTTTGATAAAGGCAGATGTTGGGGATCCAGAGCTTTTTTTTAACCAAGGGTAACCGGTTGCTGTATCAACAACAGCGAGGTAATCTATTCCACTGAATGCAAATAAATCCATGGCAAGTTCTTGCATTGGGGATAAAGGATTATTGAGCATGGCTGCCATAAAGAAAACCCCATACAAACAATCCAAATTCACATCCCATATACCCCCAAACACCCCGAGAACGCAGTACAATGACCAGAAAAATCAATCATGCAGTAACTGTAGTCGTTACGGACATAATACTAAGAGTGAAAAATGTCGCGCCCGTGGAATTACATGCCATAACTGTAACCGAAAAGGTCATTTTTCTAATTATTGTAGAAAAACTAAAAATGTATTTGCAGTCGACGACGAAGACGAAGACGAAGAAGATGAAGAGGATGGAATAATTATGGATGATATGGTGGATCAGGAATCCAATATCCAATCGTTCTCTCCAATGGGATTTACCTCAAGCGGTGACTCATTCGCATATAGAACTGATCATGCATTGAGTGGAATAAAAAACTTGACAAAGGTTATGGATTATATTGGTTTAGCGGCTTGTACAATTCCCGAGCTTATTAATACAGTGAGTGAAGTGCTGGAAAGATGTTCTTCTTACGGAATGACAATAAATCCAAAGAAGTCTATAATGGCTGCAACATCAATAGAATATGTAGGCTTCCACATTTCAAAAGGAAATATTTCTGCTGATCCAAAGAAAGTCAAGGCAATTAAAGACTTCCCAACACCAACATCCTGCACCGAACTTCACAGCCTTTTAGGACTTGCTAACCAATTAACTGGTTTCACCCCAAGTCTTACAACTGTAACTACACAATTACGCCCATTTCTTACAACCAAAAACGTATTTCGATGGCTTCCTGAACATGATACAGCATTCACCAATATCAAAACTATATTATTGTCAACACATGTCCTTGGAATGTTCAATCAAGGAGCCCCTGTAAAACTTGTCACTGATGCCAGCCGTCTCAATGGTCTAGGGTTTGCATTATTACAACAACGCGACAATGGATCTTATGCACTACTTCAATGTGGTTCAAGATATTTACAAACAGCAGAAACTCGTTATTCAGTCACAGAACTTGAAATGTTGGCCATAGCTTGGTCCATAAATCGCTGTAAATATTTCCTGAAAGGAGCCCCAAACTTTATAGTAGAAACTGACCACAGGCCCCTCATCGGAATATTTCAGAAATCATTGACTGATATTGAAAACACACGACTTCTCAACTGGAGAGAGAAACTATGTGATTATTCCTTTCAGGTTCAATGGATATCCGGCAAGGACCATTTGATTGCTGACGCACTATCACGTGCCCCTGTAGACCCACCAAGTGATGATGATTTGCTAGAAGCCAACACCTTCTCCCAATGTTGCACAATAGCAGCCATTGGTGCTTTGACTAAACAAAACAACCCAAACAATAACCCTAAGGTAAATCGCATCACCACAGATGGTTTAAATACATTGCGGTGCCGACTATCAAAGGATAAAGATTATTTGGCATTATTGAATGCATTAAGCAGTAACAACTTCTCGACACCCCCACAAGTCTTCCTCGAAGTTGTAGATTGCGATGTAAACTGATTAAACGGTCGCGTATCCACTGTTCTCCGTTGTTCGGTAGGCTCACAAGTCTTCCTCGAAGTCGTAGATTGCGATGTAAACTGATTAAACGGTGGTCGGACGACAGCGTTTGAATCCAAAGGCTTTGTAGGCCTAAACGTCATTGGATACGTGTAGTGCGTAACAGGTTTGGGTGTCGAAGGTAAACTCACCTGTTTTGTCGTTAGTAGTGCAGGTCTGGTCAATAAACTACTACAATCGGTAATCGGTGGGTTACTTACCTTGACTTTCAGAATAGGCGACGACGTTGCTCTTGGCGGTATGAACTTGTCCGGAATAACAAACCTATGTTCCGTCGCACCATGGATAGGAGAAATATTACTACTACCCGCAATCGAAACAGGTTCCTTAGTCGTAACTGGTGCAAACATAGGAGTTACTTGAGGGAATCTTTGACATAAGTCTTTAACTAATTGTCTTTCTCGCTCAGGTGCCCCTACACTTCCTTCCTTCATTCGTTCCTGAATTTGGCGGTGCCTTACCTCTATCTGGTCCAAATCATGTCCGTCACGAGATCTCATCGATCGATCGCGGGCTAGAAGATCCAGATTTTCCTTGGCTTCGGCTAGTTCTCTCGCCTTCCTTTCGAGTTCGAAATGAAGTTTAACTTCCTTCTCGCGTTGTTCCGTCTGTTGTTGTTGCGCCTCGAACTCCGCTTGTCGTATAGCTGATTGAGCCTTTATTTGCCGTTTTTTCAACTCGGCTCGGGCTTCCGAAACTCGCCGTTGTTCGTCTAACGCTGCTGCTGCCGCTTGTCGTTCCAACTCAGCCGCTGCCGCTTGTTGTTCCAACTCAGCCGCTGCCGCTGCCGCTTGTCGTTCCAACTCAGCCGCTGCCGCTGCCGCTTGTCGTTCCAACTCGGCTGCTGCCGCTCGTTGCGCTAACTCAGCTGCCGCTGTTCTTTGTGCTATTTCTAGCTCTAACCTTTCCATTTCGGCTGCTTCCAATTCGGCTGCTTCTTGTAAATGAGAGATTCTCGCAACATTTGCGACGTGTAGTTTTTCTTCCTCTACAGCTGCTTGTACAGTTAACAATTGAGTTTGTTCTTCCATTTCTCGTTGTTGTCTGTGGTACAGTTGTTGCTGTCTAGAAATTTCTGACGTCACTATACTTACCTCGCCAATTTCGCTGCGAATACTCACTAACGATTGGTCCAGTATTTCCGGTGCCGATTCGATCTGTACGGGTGAAGTTCCCCTCGTATATTCATGCACGGTTTCCAAATCGCCGACGTCTTCGCCGCACATACGTAAGTGATCCGTCAGATGTTTCAATTGTCCATCCAGTCGGTACAGTTCCTGTTCTTCCTCGGGCTGTAATAACTCGTTGGAAACCGACTCACCTAGCAACTGGTCCGCTTGTTCCTGTTGTATCTGTCTAACGGTCGTCTTAAACTGAATCAGTTTCTCTCTAGCGATCATTAATTTCTCGAGGATTCTAAACTGTGTGTCCATATCCTGTCTCTGTCTAGCTAGATCTTGTAGACCTATTAGATTATCTACGGACTTATGTACTCTATTCTGTACTCTCACCTGTAGAGTGTAGAACTCGAATCGAGACATCGGAGCGGTCAACTCGTCTAATATGCGTTGGCCTTCTCCAATACTCCTAGTAATATGCGCCATGTAACCGCCGACGCTTCTAACAACGCTTTCTTGGCTTCCTACTGAACTTACCATCTCCGTTTCTCTATGTCTAGGTTGCGGGACCGTTAGGAAATCCTCAGTCCTGCCGTCGCCTCGTACTACGGCATCCGGTACTCCCGTTGGATGTACTGGTGACGCGCACGGTGTAGGTTCGGTAGGCTCGCGAGTCTTCCCCTGTGGTTCTTCCGCTTCTGACTTATCCGCGTAGCATGAGTCATAGTCGGTTTGTGTATTCTTCGTATAGTCTTGTTTGTCACTCATTTCGGTAGTTGTAAGTCAAGTAAAATGTGAGTGTCAAAGTATCAAATTTACCGTATTTATATTTAAACGGTACTAATTACAGTCATATAAAATTAGCCTACCGGCCGATTTTATAGCAGATGGATAAAATTAGCCTAGCGGCCAATTTTACAGCAAATAAATGTCACGGTATAAGTATATAATAAAATTAGCCTAACGGCCAATTATATAACAAATAAATCGGATAACGATATGCATTATCAAAAGGTAAATTAAATACAATAATACGGACTAATTCAGCAATAAACAAAGAAATCGTACGGAATGCATAAATACTTGAGACAGTGGAACCCACAATAATTTTAACTAATACGGTAATGCCTAACTGATTAATGCAACTTTTCAAACTCACCCACTCCAATAATTCTCCAGAAAAACAGATTCCCAGATACAAACCGGACGTGAACCTTTCCGTTTCCAGCGTTGCGGAGGAAGTGCGATTTTCCCAACCAAAGTTGTTGGGTTATCTATCTCCCAAACTTGTTAAACACGGTCTTGCTCTCGTTACAGCCTAGAAATGAGCTCTGAATCCTGAAAAACAAACGAGTTTGGTTTTACTTTTACGAAAATTTTGTACCGGTACAATATGGTATTTAAACCCTTTTAAACACCGGTATTCAATTCCAAATAATTTTACACGCGTTTCAAATCAAAATTTTATTCAAAATATTAGCACTTAGCTAATCAAATACGAATTTTTACCTCAAAATACAAAATTTTCAAATAATTTTGTTCTACTGAACCGTAGTTCAGAAGATCATATTCCTACTAAATTAGGAAATATGTTAAATAATACACATATTCCTACTAAATGAAGAGACAGTAACAAATACACGAATCCTGCAATATCATACTATAGAGTCTGTGAATCAAAGCATAAATCCGACCTTCTCACCAAAACAGTAAACTCCAAGTAAGCGAACGTATTGCAGTATCGGTCTCTTATAACCGGTGAGGCAGAAAACAGTCTACGAACAGACAAACTTCGATAAAACAAAATCCCGCGCAGCGAATCCTAAAATCGGGCTGACTCACTGACGGACTAAAGGCGCTCTTATACTTTGCCGCGGTGTGATTTATATGATGAAAAAGCGCTAGCTACAAATATAACTAGCGGGAAAATCCGCAGTGTGAACAAATTATTTTATATATTTTGAGGTGTAAATAATTCCTAAACGCGCGTGTGTTTTAATTTATAGGTCAAAATTGATTTTATCCTTCATATACTCTCATTTACTGGGTCCGGCGTTTATTTTACAAATATTCTAATATTTTGGTAACTTGTAGGTCCAATACTTACAAATGACAAGGCTCCTTCCCCTTTCATGTATTTCCAGGACTCAAATTCAGGTATAGGGTTAATGCTACGCCCAGAATTCGGCAATTTTATCTACCAGGTCCCTAATACTAAGAAGAAATGTGTTAGTTTACTACTGTAGGCGTACAGTTACAAATAGCTATCCTGGCTCTTATCTGGAATTTTAGTCACCTAGGTAGGCTGGGTAACTTCCTATCAGGACGTTGGCGGGGACACGGTAGGTGTTAGTATCCCTAATAGCCTTAATTTATTTTGCGCCTAGTCGTAAACTGCCCTACCGCCTGAACGGTATAATCTCAATTCAGGGAAAACACAGCAATCCTCTCCTGGCCTACAAGTTCCAACGCAAGCAATAAACACCGTGTACTGCCGACAAGCCACCAATGCACCTATACCTGACAATGAGTTAGGCGTACAGTTTTGCTGCACCCTACCAATGTACATGCCGGGTAACGGTGTGCCTGTGTCCTATCTGCGTACGGGTATCTCTGTCTAACTTTCCTTTTCTCCCCGTAGGAATATGAAGGGGTTCTGCGGGTTTTCCAAGAATTGGGACAATACAGTTCTTAATTTAAATTTTTGGCGTACAGTGTGTCGCTACTCCTACCGTCGATCTTAGGTCTTACACTTAGGTAGCGAAGCATCGAACACTGTCTAACCTTCAGGCGATGGGCGAATAACTCGAATAGATATTGTGGGCGGTCTCCTGTTCATCACATTCCCCGATGTTCCCGTTCACTGCTGCGGCCCGATGTCTAGCCTGCCATCCTGTCTCTTAGTTGGGTTCACCGTGGTGAAGCATAGTAAAACAGATAGGAAAAGGCTGATGTAACAATAATTCTGACTTTATTACAGATAACCAACAATTATATTAATATAAACAATGTAATCTGAAATAACTAATGGATGTAAGAAGTAGAATGCTAAGATAGACTGAAGATAACTAATGAACAAATCGCACCTTTATATAGCAAATTTGTGCTGCAATCAATCGAGAAAATTCTCGATTGTTCTATAGGTTCTAACAGGTTTTTAAAGATAACTATTGGTCCAGCGAATATATAACTTGCACGACATTGGTTACAATCTAATAACTACAGTCCCATTGGTTAATCTAGGTACAGACAAATGCAATTTAATTTGTAGCGGTCAATTTAAATGAGTTGAAATTCTGTACAAAAAATAATTCGCACCTACAAGGATTCGAACTCAATACCTACTACATATATAATTTCCAACGCTCTACCGACTGAGCTACTGAACCACTTGAATAATCATCGTACAAATAGATATAGTAAATACAAATGAAGACTCAATGTAATCTTTTAGCAAAGTTAATTCGAATAAAATAAAATTTTGAAAATCCACGGCATTTATGAGAATATAATTCTATAGTCACTCATCTTATGTTTAGATCGGTTGGTGGTAGATTTTAATTCTAAGACTGTGATGGGATCCAAGGAGGATCCCGGTTTATCCGCGGTTATTGTAAGTACGCGTCCCCGCCGTTCGTATGTGAAAAGGGTTCGAGAGTTCTGATGTTATTAGTTCTCCGATGTATGTATAATATAAATGTTAAGATGGATATAGTATAAATGGATAGATGGCAATTGAAGTACTACAGTATGTACAGATAATGGTGGTAGGCGAGGACGGTCTTAGAAGTCTTCGCTCTACCCTAGCTAACCGACTAACACAATGAGATAACTGATTATAGTGACATGGTACCTAATAATATATATTGCACGGTTTGGCCGTCGTTACACTACTTAGCCGGTGCCTTCCCCCCATTGGCTAATATCCCTGTTGGCGCCCTTTGGAGTGTTTCCCCTCACTCCTGCTGTTCTCTCTCTGTCAGGGGTATGGCCCCTGACCCCTATTGTGTGTTTCTCCTTCCCACTTTGTTGGGGTGGCACGAGGTTGGGTAATCAACCTCGTGCTCCCAATATTGCTTAACGGCTTACTTTGTGGGGTGTTAGCGGAATTGAATAAGCTAACAGTTTATATGTATAACTGTTTGACCTCTACCGGTACAGTACCTAGGTTTCTATATATTGGACTGACTGCATTATGTCTGTTAGTTTGTGTTAGTGTTAGTACTGTTTTAACTACCGTCTGCTGTTATATATTATACCGGTATTGGTTACCGTCAGACCGTTGCCATTATGGATACATCCTTCAGACTCTTTTTGTTTATCTACACCGCATTCGCCTTACGGATTTAGCCACTCCTAGGATTTAAGTCCACACATAAGTAACGTAATCTATAGAATATTGCGGATAGTTTAGAAATTTTTTATATTATGTAGGATATGTAGGATATGTGTGCTTTCCATTTCAGTTTGCTATCCATGATAACCCCGAGGTACTTGAATTCGTTTACGCACTTATAACCACTGCTACCAATAGTAATGTTATTATTTGGTTGATGGTATTATTAATTAGTTTATTTATATTTAATGTCAATCTATTTACTGTAAGCCAATCTTTGATATTTTCCAGTTCAGAATTTGTACCTATGAATAAATTTCTGGAATCTTTATTTCGTGATATAAATCTTGCGTCATAATAATAATAATAATAATTGTATTTATGAAGCGCACTATACATGATGATCTAGGCGCTAACGCACAGTAAAAATTAATCAAATGTTAAAATTAATTTCATATAAACTAATCAGGACAGTTTTGGTATTCCAGCTTAAAGTAAAAACTTTTTAGTTTTTTCTTGAATGAAGGCAATGAGAGCCCTCCACGCAACTCGCCTGGAAATTCATTCCACACTGTCGGCACCACAAAAGAAAAAGCCCTGGAACCGTAATGCAGTAGGTTATACCTGGGGTTATAATAATAATAATAATTCTTTATTTCAGGCACGATTGCCCATAAAAACAAACAAACAAACAAATATATATATAAAATATTATTAGCACAATCAAGGATATCAAGCCTAACTAAATATAATTAATTTTAGTCATCAATATAAGATAGGTCCCGCATTAAAAATATTCTACTCGTTTTGTATACCTCATGAAGCGTTGCAATTACCATTGTATTACACGAATTTGTTGCACGTAAAAATAGAGAATTAATTGCTGCAGCACGTATATGAATAAATTTAGGAATATTTAATACACCGAACATAAAAGAAACACTGGAGCCATAGGGGTACCCGAAAAAGCGTCTGGCCGCTGCATTATATGCTACTCTTAATTTATTATGCACAGAGGCAGAGTAATTTAATCTAGACCACAAAGCGTTACAATAAAATTGAGTACAAAAACATCGAAATAATTTAACTTTTACGGCTGTAGTACAATTTGCAAATTTTCTAATAATGGTATTAGCACGTTTATAAAATGATCTTAATTGATTATGAATATCCGAATTATCGTCTGTATTATCGCAAAGTATATGACCTAAATATTTAATCTCGTGCACTATTGTTAACTTATTACTATTTAAAGATACTTGTCCTACATTTGAGTTTTTACACGATTTAGGGAAATAATACATGCATTTGGATTTTTTAAGATTAACCGTAATCGAATGTAGAAGTGCATATTTTTCAAAAATATGTAGCAGTTTTTGCAGTCCAGTAATCGAATTTGAAAACATAGACAAATCATCGGCATACATCATATGATTAGAGCGGACACCAGACATCATACAACCTACATTACTGTTATTTAATTCCCTACTCAGGTCATCAAGATATACGCTATATAAATACGGAGATAAAATACCACCTTGTTTGGTCCCGTTAGAAACATGAAAATAGTTAGAAATAAAACCACCCCAAAGTACACCTAATTGTTGAAATTTGTACCAAAATTTAATCGCCCGAATATAAAACAACGGTATGCCCCTATCTATAAGTTTTTTAAAAAGTGTGTAATGATTTACTAAATCAAAAGCTTTTGATGAGTCAATAAAGCACACGTAAACTGCTGAATCATTTTCAAGATAATGCTGAATAATTTCTTTCAAAGTGAAGATACAGAGTTCGGTGCCGTGATTTTGCTTAAAGCCAAATTGCGAATTCGAAGTCTGTAACTTATCACAAAAACGATCAATATATACATGTTCAAATATCTTACTCATAATTGTGGCAATGGCTATGCCACGATAATTATCGGGCGATGTAATATCGTCATTCTTGTCTTTAAGTAAAGGAATTAGGTTACAACGCATAAAATCATCGGGTATATAACCATGAACATTAAAACAGGTGAATACATTTGCTAAGTGAACATATAGAGATTTAGTACCATTTATAAAAAATTCACAAGAAATGCCATCCGGGCCGGCAGCTTTACCTGTAACAAGCTTATCAATTGCAAACACCACCTCTATCGGAGTTACAATCATTGATTCACAAAATTTAATACCTTCAAGTTTACAATCAACCTCAGCTTTATGGGGCTCAGGTTGGTTCGCATTGTATAAAGTTTCAAATTTATTTTTAAACATATCGCAAACCTCTTTTTCACCTACCGCACTGCCCACTTTATTAGACAGTGGTGTAGAGACACCTGTCTGTTTACGGACATTATTCCAAAATTCGTTCTGGTTGTTCGAGTAAATTGACTCAGCTAATTTGTCGCTGCGGATCTGGTTTGCGTTACGTTTGCACTCGCGCATGTAGCGCTTGAAATTCAATCTCGATTTCGTGTATTCTTCATATATGAGCCCATTTCTCGGACAGCCGTTACTTTTCCAAATTAGAAAGAAACGGCGGGATAAATTATATTTATCTCGCAGGAAATCGTTCCAACCGGGAACATTTCTGTTTGCTCCACTATTGGCTGATTTTTTCGAAGGAATAGACGATTCAGCTGCCCTTAACAAGCAGTCAACTATACATTTATAATAATAATCTATGCATGATTTATGCTCTGTACATAAAATAGACTCACCGTTATTAGCACCTATGCAATTGGTATCTATTTGCGACAGCAATACATTGAGATTATTACCGTAAGCAGAAAGTTGCTGGGGTGACGCTTTGCACCAATCAAGTCGGGCACATTTTTGTTCAGTAGCACCAATGTTAATATCATCCGTACTACTTAGTGAACTGTACTGTAAATTAATTTTACATGACACAGGAAAGTGGTCCGATATTGCCAAGTTATAATGCACATTAAAATCTCGTAAATATGGGAGCAGGCTACCTGTACTTATAGCATGGTCAAGCCACGAAGTGCTGCCATGTGCCGTACTAACGAAAGTGAAAGTATCTTGAGGTTGAAACATTGTATCACACAGATGCAAATTACTATCTGCGGCCCAATCTAAAAGATGGCTATAAAATATTGTAGATATTGCGGCGTTAAAATCACCAAATACAAAACACAGTGGTGTTGATTCACAATCTAAAATGGCATTAATACGGCCAAGATAATCTAAGAATTCGGATTCATTGTCATTACACTGATATGGTAGATAGACATTGAGTAAAAATAATTGTTGAGCATCAGATAACTTAATTCTAGCACCTAAAAGCCGGTTATCATCAAACGTAATACATTCTACCGCGTGCGCAATACTTTTCTTAAATAGTATCGCTGAGCCACCATATGGGCGGCCAGTTAATATGTTTTCTCTATAATCTACGGGTGATATACCCCTTGCTAGATACCTCTCATCAATGGTATTTAGGAAGCTGAGTTCCTGTACTGGCAAGAAGTGCTCTTGTAGGAGTATTACATCCATGGTCAGATTACAGAGATCCTTAACAGTATTTAGTGAATGTGGCGTTCTAACTGAGTTGCAGTTATAAGATGCAACAGATATGTTTGAATTTATATCATTGGCCATGTTAGAATTTATATTATATATACAATCGCACTGCAATACGAATAAATATAATAAAAATAAAAATAAATTATATAAAAATATTCCCATAATTAGGTTTGTTTAAACGTTAATTTACAATTTACAAATCAGAATCAATCAAATGAAGGAGGCAACCTGGCTCCTACGGTCCTCAAAAGGGCGAATACGGCAGAATTCTGGCCAAAGGTCACCGTCTAGCAGTAGCTTAGACTGCGAGCTCTGACACATAATAATGAATGACTTGTATGAAGCATCGGATTTACCAATAGGGTAACAGCGAATTATTAACTGAAGACTGTCTGATACATATTTAGTTATCACTTTCTTAGAGACACTCACAGCACATCCCGTGAGGAAAAGCTTCTCCAGTGGTTCTACGGTGTCAAAGGCCTTACTCTTAGACCTTCCCGCAACGAACGTAGGTTTGGATTGACGTACACGTGGTATATACTTTTGCCCCGAACCCCGATTTGTTGATTTCATTGCCCCAGCATATGAAGTTGGGGAGTGTGGCCGTCCGTTCTTCCCCACTACGGTGTATGGAGTATCATTATTAACAGGACTATTAACGTCGCTAACAGCTACCGGTAGACTCACTTGCTGAGGCCCTTCACCATCGCGTTCATCTGAACTTGAATCCGAGGCAATATCGATGACCATGTTACCAAGTGCGGAGTAACGACTCCCGGCTGAACCCGGACCAGTACCATCGGAAATGGCATCGAATAGTGTCGGATCAGAATTCGTATTGTTGTCTTTGCTCTTCTTACCTTTTTTACGTTTCTTCAGACCAGTTATTTGCGGCTGGTCTGCGTTCGCAGCTACTTCGGATGGTAGTTTGGTAGGCGCGCTACAGGTACCGGTACCGCCTCGCGACTCCAGCACTGCAATACGGTCTTGTAATGAGCTCACCATATTCAATAAAAACAACATATCCGACCCAGTCGAGGAGAAAGGTGGAATCGTGGTCAAGTCCACTGGAACGAACACCGGTGTCGGGCTCAGGTCTCTGAACCCGCTGTACTCGAACATATCGATGATATCGGAGATTACGTTACAACGCATATTTTCACCAGCGTGTCGAAGTTTCGCAAAGTCCTGTTTCCGAATAGTACGGTTGGGCGCTGCGCTACTTGACTCAAGAAGGGACAGCAGACTAGCCTTCCCATCTTTTAACGTTTTGTCCATAAAACATGGCCATGGCCCGACAGTTGCAATGATCGAGTTTTGGTGTAATCCACGCTCGTGTGCTGACCACACATACGCGAGCACATCGTCACTCAGATGCTTGCACGATGGGGAAGGTGAGGGATCTTCGTCTGATCCCGAAATAATATCGGTCATCGTTGCTGCATCCACCATCGTATCCGTTTCCGTGACGGCGGATAGCGGTAGGTACCGAGATGCGAACAGTAGAGGTACAGAAGTATAGTAATAATAATTGAAGGTACAGCGTAGCGCGGTGCCAAATTGAGTTCAGGTTAAAACAGTAGTATATTCAATCAAAAGCACGGTACAGCAGTATTACTGTATTAGACCGCAGCAGTACAGCAGTACAGCAGTATATGTTTATATCATATATCGTATTTTCAATTAACCAGGTTAACCAATTAATTTTGGTTACTCGAACGTAGCTTTCTAGGAGGATTGTAGCGCACTAGCAAGTCACTCAAGTAATCATGAGCGAGTCCATTTAGGCTTTCGATGCGTCGTAATATCGGTCATCTGCAAAAAGCGTGGTGACCATGGTGGTGATATTTGGTAAATCATTTATGTAGATCAAAAACAGTAGCGGTTCAAGTAAGCTTCCTTGCGGAACACATGTTGTTATAGTTAAAACGGGAGATGACATCCCGATTACCACATACTGCGTGCGATTAGATAAGTAATCCCTGCGTAATTCCAATGGTTTGCCCCTAATGCCAAAAAATGCCATCTTTTTTATTAATATTGCGTGGTCAATGGTGTCGAAGGCCTTGCGTATATCCATGTATATAGCACAAGCATAGTCCCCCATATCAATATTATCCAGAATTTGCTCAGTTACAGACAAGATAGCCTGAAAAGTGCTCCTATTTTTTCTATAGCCAAATTGCTGCTTACATCCCCACGGAATTTAATTGCTTTCCATGACACGTTTATTAAATTCGATAGGTGCTGAGATAATATTTTTGATCCAAATTTTACTAGTCGAATTGGGAAAGAGTCATTAGTTGAGCTATTTTCATTTAAATGTAGGATATGGTATTCTACTTCAATAGTCGTAGTTTCAAGCAGTGCGAATTAACTACTTGGTGAATTAAATCTCTTATTAATTTGATGGGACATTTGGATACACTAGGTAACTGGGAAGCATGTTTGGACCCAATATTCACAAAAAAAGTTATTGAATGTGGCTGAAATCAGGGTGGGGTTATCTGTTAATACTGCTCCCTTTTCCTGAGTGACATTTAACTTTTTTGGAGCACCACACGATTTATTTTTTGATATTGCAGAATTTATAATACGCCATGTACGACGCATATTGCTACCACATTGAGCAAAACAGTTGTTGTAATAGCGTCGTTCTGCTAAACGGAGCAAATTCGTTAAAGTAGGGCGATATTTTCGATATTCAACATGATGGACTGGATTTTTACTCTAATATAAAATTTATTTTTAATTTCAATAGACTTTGCCAATCCGTTTGTTATCCAAGGTTTTTCGTACAGGTTTTGCTTTAATAGAAAATTATATTAGTTTTGCGTGTTGCTCACAGATTTGTTTAAAGTTTTTATAAAAGATTTCATATTTTGCGTTTTGTGGTTCAGTGGAATCATTATAACTCCAATTACTAGGATTGCCAAGGTCATGTAAGAAATTAAATTCATTGAAATGTCCATACTCTTTAAATATACCAAATGTAGGAAGGTGGTCTGTTGTACCGACTTCCGTAAGGTATACACCACTCTCCACGACACGATCGTTGATATTAGTAATAATATGGTCTAATAGCGTTTTAGAATTTTTGAAGATTCTTGTTGCACTTTTAATGTGTTGTCTATTCCCGCTGCTTTTTATTATATTACTGTATCTTTTAGCCTGCTCGTTATTTGAGAGTTAATTAGTATTAATATCACCACATATTATTACGTCATATTTGTTGTTGTTTAATTTATGTAAAAGAGGATCTAGAGCCTCGACAAAATCGTTGTAGTTGGATGACCCAGGGCGATAAATGCAGCTAACAATCAGGGAATGGTTGGGTTTATGTTTGTCTGGAATTTCCACCCATGTGTTTTCAATCCCTTTTATGTTTAATTTAAGGTCGGGTCTTTCAATTGCTGCTATGCCCTGTTTAATATTGCTGCCCCCCCCCCCCCCCCCCCACCCCCCCCCCCCCTCCTCTGCCGGACGTGCTATCCTTTTTAAAATCAACAACTGGTGGGTCGTAGCCATCGATACCTAAATTATTCATACTATTGTCGTTTTTTTAGGAAAGGTTCGGCAAAAGCAAGAAAACTGAACGCCAAGTTCAAACCAGATATAATTTCATTGAGGCTGGAAAAATTTTTAAACAGGCTGCGACAGTTGATTTGAAACAGTGAAATATCAGACGGTGAGCATTTTGATTCCGTTGCCAAATTTTTTTTAAAAGATTGTATATCAAAATAGCCCCGCTAATGGAGGGATCCAATAAATTTGTATTGGGATCAATATCTGAAAAAATTGGATTGTCAAAGTTTTCAAAGAACTCAGAGGTATCTGTATCATGGTCGAAAATGTCTGTGTCTGAGTCAGGCGCATCGCTATATGGAAATAGTTCTCTGGAATAGCAAATACACCAAAAACTTTTATAAAGTGAATTATTCTTTAAATCAAGAAACTCCTTAAAATTTAAAAAAGTACCGCATTGCACATGAAAATGGTTATTTTATTAGGTTAACTGGTGCTTTAACTAATTTTCCTGTACTTGGGTTTTGGGCCAAATTGAACCAGGATACCCCGTCATAATAACCACAGGCAGCACGGGAAGTGCAAAGGGGAGATGACAGATTACAGTTACTAAGTTACAATTTATTGTACCGGTAGTCATCTAGTCTAACCCGGTTAGTACTGTACTAAACATTTCGTGGGAGGCGTGTACATAGATATATTTGGTATCAGCGCTCATCGTTTTGGCTCTCGTTTTTCACATCATCTTTATATTTTGACTTTTGTTAGGGGTGAGTAAGCTTATATACCAGCTACATGTGTCAGCTACAGCATTGTGCACAGTCCAGCAGTCTACTACTACTATAGGATCGGCATGCTGCATTGCAGCTGCATTTTTAAGAATGCTGTGCCGGCTTATCGACAAAATTGCACCACCACAACTCCCTATCACCCATGACATTTGCTAGATCATCCGCATCTTCAAGGCCAGTGTCCTTTAAGATGCGTCTCAAGAAAGTCATGGGCTGTCCACCATGCTTATTCACTCCATGATGCTGCCAAAGTACAAGATTATGCACTGGCTGGTCCTCACGGCGAAAGCAATGTCCTGCAAAGCGGAGGCGATTTTGTTCTAGTGTCAAGCTTGGGGGAACCAATGAGACACCTCCAATGTTATATAGTGTCTGGTTGGAGATGTGTGCATTGTACTTGACACAATGAACCCGGCGTAGCATTCTTGTGAATGTGCCATCCAGAGATTTGGTGTCCTCAGCAGTTAGAGCCCAGCATGGACTCCCATAGAGGAGTACTGGAACTACTGCTGCTCTAAATAATCGGACCTTAAGTTTCCGATTAATTCTCGGTGACTTCCAAATCCTGGAAAGCCTATTCAAGGCTGCCCATGCCTTTCCCTTACGTATTCGAAGGTCCTCACCTGACTTCCGGATCCATGATCCCAGGTAACAGAAGTCATCCACATGCTCAAGCATACCATCTTTTGAGCTTATGCTCATCCGATCAGAGACTTGCTGAGGACTTTCAAAGTTAACTGTCAAAATTTTGGTCTTTCTGGAGTTAATAAAAAGACCAACACTAGAAGCAGCATGTTCTAATGAGCTGAGGAGCCGTTGGGCTCCCTCTAGTGATTCTGAGAGTACTCTAAGTCATCAGCAAAGTCTAGATCAGTTAGGTACTTGGCAGGATTTCCTCGACTTCTGGAGCCAGTAGGTGGAGTTATCATCACCCCATCATCATTATGATGATCTAAGGACATGCGTAGAACATAGTCAACAACAATTATGAACAAGAATGGTGCAAGTGTGTCTCCCTGGAGGACGCCCCATAACACTTCAAATGGTTCTGTGTCACCGTCAACAGTAGACACAAATGTTGTCGAACCATCGTATACTGATCTGATTGCTGCAATAATTTCATCAGGAATCCCATATAATGAAAGTATGCTGAACATACGTGACCGAGAGACTGAATCAAAGGCCTTGAAGAAGTCAACAAAGATAAAGCCAGATGCCTGTCTTTCTTTTTTGATAACTCTTCAATTATCCTTCTAAGTGCCAAAATGGGCTCCATGGTCCCACGACCTTTACGGAACCCATTCTGATTTCCACGGAGCAGTCTCTCAATGGGATCCCGGATGCGATTTAATAGAATTCTATTGTATGGCTTTGCAGCAATCGAGATCAATGAGATTCCCCGAAAAGACCCATAGAGTGTTAGGTTGCCCTTCTTGGGAACTGGCACCAACTTATTTGTTTTCATTTCTTGTGGGACTCTTGTTGTTCGGTACATGTCTACTATGATGGGATAGATGAGCTTTAAACACTGAGGTATTTTAAAGACCTCAGGGGGAACACCATCTACTCCACTGGCACGATTGGTCTTAATGCTCTTTGCGGCATCCTTCACTTCTGCAAAGGAGATATCACCAATGGGAATATCTGGGAGTACAGACTCAGACACTTTTACTTCTATAAAGTTATCAGGCAATACCCTGTCATTATTGAGGAGCTTTTCAAAGTGGGCCTTCCAACCATTGAGGCGATCGGCTGGTGATTCAGCCTTAACCTTGGTGGTTGGTTGGCTTTTTCGACCAGCAAGCAAGTTGATCGATCTCCATGCCTGGGATGATTGCCTGCTGTCGTCAGCATCATTGATGGCATCAACCTGTTGGTTTATTAGCTCCTGTAAATTAACAGAGTACTGCCTGTTCAGGGACCTAGATGCAGCCTTAACTGCATTCTTGGCCGCTGTAGTCTGTTTGAGTCGGGACTCTTTCTGCGCCTTGTAGAGGTCATTTCGGTACTCAGTCCAGCACTCAATGTGTATTTTATTACAGAATACCGGCAAATTTATCACAACGAGATAACCAGGTTTAGTATTGCGTTATAATTTCCTTCCTTTACTACCGTCGACAGCGGTGCGGTGTATAGAAATATAGAGAATTTGTTATAGCGGGAAAATTTAGGATAAAATTGTGATTATTATTTGTTTGTTTACAAATTGTACTCGATACAACCCTTACCTATCGGCAGTTGAGTTTTGCAGTATATGTGGTGGATAAGGGGCCTTCACGCTAGTAAATTGTTTTAATAAAGTTGATAATATTAGCAGGGATTCCGCACCAACTGGAGTTTCCTTGTTAAGCTTTATATAGACCTGTTTATTGTTTTGGTTTCTTTCGGAACTGATGCGTATTGCGATAATTTTGATACATATTCAACATTTATATATACATTCATGTAGTATAGTGATAACCTATCAGTTATCATCAGAAATCAGTTAATATAGATAATATCTCCACCACCGGTGCCGTACACAGTTAATATAATAAACACCATCTCCCTTATAATACAACAACTATTTTTAGCAAGTCAAGTCGACAATTATTTTATTATTGTAATATATGTATTTAATTCTACAATATTAATTATTACTCGTAATGTAGAATCAAGATGGAGAGTTTTAATATATCAAAATATTCTATTATATTTTGATAAAATCTTTGGTAATTTTTGTGAAATTAAAAACGGTTTTCAGATTCGTAATCTCCAGATGAAATGTTATCTGGATTAAAAATATGAAAATTGAAGCCAACAGAAATGGTTAAAATAAATTTTTAAAATTTTTAACGACTTGTTTTATCGAAATAGCTCAGACATTGAAAAATCCGGCCAGGCCAGCAGTAAGAAAAGTTGTCGAACCAAATTTCCTAGCATATGATTAAAATTTGAAAAAAAAAATTTTTGGGGGTGGGGGTGTGCTACTACTAAAATTATCGTTGATGTGTTGAATGAAATTGTGAATAAATGAAATGTGAAAAAGTATTGTGATTTGATACTTGAAATTTAAGAATTGATATTCAGTGAGATAAAGCAATTCATTGTGTGGATGGATAATATGGTAACTGTATCTACAACAGCTGTTTCATTTATTCTCGTAAACTTCTATTTCGGCGAAGTGGAGATAAGTGGTTGATAGAAATATTGCTGGATATCTCCCTGTCTTGTCTTGGCAGTCGACATTGTAGATGTACTGATCTACAGTCAGCTGTTCGCAGAGGTCAGCGGTGTTGGAACCAAGGGTACCCATAAATGGAGCGTCGTTTTGGTTCAGTACAAATACCTAAATAATAATATAAATAAAGGGAACTTAATAAATACCATTAAGCGAGCCAGAAGATTTAACCAGTTCAACCTTAACAGAATAAAGATACAAGACTGAAGATACTACCGTAGATATGGAGGATATCCTGATAATTAAAACTTAATTTATCGAAGTTCAAGAGCCCTCACAATTTATAGTTGTGGACGAAAATGCAGCACCTTTGAAGTTGACAGCACAGATTTTAAGGGCAATATTCCTAAGACTTTTGATTCTTGGAAGTTGGAAGGAAGCTAATCCTTCCCCCATCTTGAATGAGGTGCCACGAAGTCGAAGTTGTCTAACAACCTTTGTGAGTTTGTAGAAACTGTTGGGATTCCTTCTCCAGTTTTAGGCGAAATATGGCAAATATTTGTGCTCGCACCTAATATCGTACCCATCACAAAAAAGTACAAGTCTGAGATGTCCAGTGCTGTAATTATTTATTCCATCGGATTCAGGACCCTCATAAACCCGTATAACGCAAGAAACAAGATGTTACTATTTATTTATCAATTTAATTATTTTCAAAAATTAGGTGCTGGCACAACAATTTTCACCCATTGCCGAAAATAAAACTTTGAGAACTCTTATGCAATTTTTACTTATTATTCCATTGAATTCAGAACCCCCACAATCCCGTATAATTTCTAGCACCAAAATTTGGCACCCTAAAATGCGAGAAATAAGTTGTCACAATCAATTCAACTATTGAATGGATTTTCAAAATTTCGTGCTGGCACCAAATTTTGCATACAGCACCGAAAAATGCAAATTTGATACGCCTGGTGCAACTCGTACTGTACATATTCCATCGAAACCAGAATCCCAAAAAACCTCTATTGCGCAAAAAACAGGTTCAAACAATCAATATACAAAATTTACATATTTCGAAATTTGCTGCTGGCACCAAAATTTGGCAGCCGAAAAAAACAAGTTTGAAATTTCTAAATTAATTTATATTAATTCAATCTAATTGCAAACACCAAATAACCGGTGTAAATCAAAAATAGAGATGTTACAAAGTATATTTCATGACATGTAATTTTCAAAAAACTTCTCAAAAAAGTGCAAAAGTAGGGTGAAAAAATGGTGCTATAACTCAAAAACTTCCCCATATAAACCGTTTCCACCATTAGGAAAGCAATAGATAGAAAAGTCATAAAATTTCAGATTCCCAACTGCGTTTGTTTCACAGTTATAACAAAAACACAACGGGGGGTGGGTGGGGGGGGGGGGGGGGGGGGGGTCATATTGACCACCGGGTTTAATAGGGTTAAATAGTATTCGAAACGGATTGTCTTTTAATTTAATATTATGATTATAAAGTTTAGAATAATTTATACCTTTGCTGACACAATCCTTTCAGTAGATACATCTTGTCTGTTATAGATGACAATTCGATCAATAGATACCGCAATACCAAGATCAATGTTGTACCAATTGGCGCCTATTGCGTTAGAGTGAAAGCAGGACCATTCCTTGTTATAGTACCCATCCCGGGTACCGTCTACAGCGCGGGCAACGTAACCATAAGACGTGACGCTATCAGAGTACGTTGGTAAACCATGGGCAATGCTAAGCTTTTCGTAGTAGACTAAATATAAAAACAAAATGGTTGCAATTAAATGTATACCCTTATAATGTTTTGTAATGTAATACATTATAGTAAAACTTCTCGAGGCCATCAAAATAAAAAGATTTGGAGCATATATAATACTATTTAGGAAGCTTAGAGGATCCTAAATTGAGGATCTATCTACCTCTGTATCACACCACTATTAGCCATGGAATTCTAGAATCTTACTTATAATAATATCTATAATAATAATAATATCTAAAGGCAAATATAAAAAGTAGGCCTGGACTGGTATTTACAATTATTATACACTTTCCAGTCATGTTAGTTATAACTAAATATTCTAAAAGATCATGGGGGGTGGGGGGGGGGGGGGGGTGTGCAATACTATTTGTCTACAGTTAAAATAAATATTTTGTTTAATTATGCTCTTTATAAGATAATTCCTATAACTATATATATATAAAATACATATATACATAACACATAAAATACATATATATATAACTATACTATTCCTATAAATGTGTAGTGTTACACATTCTGTTACTTGCAATGTTACATACTTCGTCGCGTTCACTGCTTCTAGTACAATGCACAGCAGACAGCACACAATCT